>JAVTVJ010002051.1:204183-235363 GCA_034509425.1 Eopsaltria australis
GGAAGGAAGGGATTTTGGAAGGAAGGAAGGAATTTTGGAAGGAATTTCGGAAGGAATTTTGGAAGGAAGGAATCTCGGAAAGAAGGAATTTTGGACGGAATTTCAGAAGGAATTTAGGAAGGAAGGAATTTCGGAAGGAAGGAATGTCGGAAGGAAGAAAGGGAGGAAGGAAGGAAGGAAGGAAGGAAGGAAGGAAGGAAGGAAGGAAGGAAGGAAGGAAAAAAATAAAGAAAGAAGGAAGGACGGAAGGAAGGACGGAAGGAAGGAAAAAAATAAAGAAAGAAGGAAGGACGGAAGGAAGGACGGAAGGAAGGAAAAAAGGTAAGAAGGAAGGAGAGAAGGATAAAAGGTAAGTAGGAAGGAAGGAAGGAAGGGAGGAAGGAAGAAAAGAAGGGAGGAAGGAAGGAAGGAAGAAAGAAAAAAGAAGGAAGGAAGGAAGGAAGGAAGGAAGGAAGGAAGGAAGGAAGGAAGGAAGGAAGGAAGGAAGGAAGATTGAAAAGAAGAAAGAAAGAAAGAAAGAAAGAAAGAAAGAAAGAAAGAAAGAAAGAAAGAAAGAAAGAAAGAAAGAAAGAAAGATTGAAAAGGAAGAAAGGGAAAGAGAAAACTACCCCCAGTCTTGCTATCATTTCACAGATTTTTGCTGCACGTGATCAAGGACCGTAGAAAATAAACGCTTGCAATGAAGGAGGAAACCAGATCTCCAGCAGCTGAGTGGAATGCAGCTGCTTAAATACAGCCAAGCTACAATCAGCTCCAAGTTGAGAGCTTGTTATAGTGGAGGGAGGGGGATACAATCAGGCTGGATCTGTAGGGAGAGCAGACTCCCCTTTGATCTTCTTTCAGCTTTCATGCATGTATAAAAAATGCAAATAAAATAGACCCACCATTTTCTGTAAATTAAAGGAGTTTTTTCCCCCCCTCAAATTATCCAGCCATATTTTTTCCATGTGCTTTCAAACAAATTAAAACAGCTTGAAAAAAAGGGACTCAAATATATTGAATGCATAAAAGTGGGAGTTCTGCATAATCAGTCTCCAAGAGTTCTTAAATCTCTGTATATAAACTGTTTAAAAGTAAATTAAAATTATTCCTTAATGAAATACAAATCTGAAGTCACTTGAATAACTAATCATTTTATGACCCATGCAGTGAATTTTTAATGCCTGCCTCTACCTGATTATTTTAGATATGTCTGTGTTGTAAAGTAAAAGCTACATAAATCATTAATGTGTTGATACAGATCAGTGAGCTGACTACACTGTATCTGATTCCTCAGGACATACAGTGTGTGATTCAACTCACTCCTATTTTATGGAGTCCAGATTTATTCCACATTTGTACCTGGATAAAACCTAATTTGAAGACTTTGAATGGATTCTTTATAGAATTTACAGGATTGCCATTTCCAACATGCTGTAGACATAGGTTGTGCAAAAATCTACCAGGTAAAGAAGATACTGCTTGTAAAACAATTAATCTATACTTGCAGGAAAGCCTTTTGTCCATGGTACTCAAATTGCTTTGCAACCATTAATTAAGTCTTACATTGCACAAAACCTTTTTGAGGTAGGTAACTACTAGGATTTCTACCTACAGTCTGGTAAACAAGGACAGAGCCATTGACAGCTTGAAATAGGAATGGATTTGGGAATAAAAGTCAAGCGTCCTTACTTTCAGTTACCTGCTTTAAAGGCTAGAAAACAAAACAAAAGAAAACAAAATAAATCCCATACATATAATAAAAGCACATTTTAAAAGTACAAGGTGAGTCCCTGAAATTGAGAAGAAAAAGAATGAGATCTGCAAAATATATAAACTCATAGACTACTGAAATTGGCATGAATTTGTACATGGGAATTTGCTCAAGAAGAAAAACAAGCCCAGTGGAATAGCATTTTACCTTTCTTCTGGATTGGTAAAGGGGATTTGCCCTTTCTTTCTTTCTGAGTCCCAGGACTCCCTTGCATAAACAAGCACCCCGTTTCCAGTGGGAAGTTCTTTTCCTACTGTTTTGCTTTAACAGCTGCCATGATTGTTTGCCTTGAACCATAAAAGCACACCTCCTAAATCATATTTGCTTGTTTTGTTTTCTTTGATCCTTCCTTTCAACTTCCATAAATGAGTTTTGTTTCTTGAAAAAAGTACTCCATTTGCTGAGTACAGTTAAACAGCCACAGTTTAACAGAAAATCTGATATTGGTATTCAGGTGCATTTTTTGCTTTTTAACAGCATGTGCCTCTGGGCTAATATAGGGAGTCCAATGTAATGAATGTTTCTGATGGAATAGGGTGCTATCGAACAATCCCATTGATGTGTGGAAGAGAGTTTACGTGTGATCTTACTGCCAGATAAAGTTTTTACAAGACCAAATCCTTTGTCATTGAAATACATTCTGGTTTTACTACAACATAAATGAAAATAAGTCATTTTGCAGCATGTGAAGATATTCCTCATGAACGTTGAAAGATGCAGTCATTCTGAAAAGGGTCACTCACATGAGCCTTTGGCTTTTTCTGTACTGATAATTTAAAAATGGGGAGAATATTTGTAGGAGAGAAAATACCGTGGATATTTTAGAATGGATGAAAGGATAAAAACTGCAATCAGGTCAAAATATATATTTACTTCCCTTCCGCCTGAGTAAATCCAGAATGACTTCACCGGAGTCAACAGTGTTACCTTGGATTTTAAGAGAGTTATTGAAAGTGGAATCTGTTCCATCATATTATCAATATGGAAACCTGCAATTACCTCTCTAAAAGATAACAAAAAGCCTGTCAATCCTCCTTCTTTATCCTTGTTTGATCTGGATTGCTGATGTGCTGTTTTTGTTTTTTTTTTCAGCATCTGATGTATGTTAATTTACTGAGTATGTTTGTGACTTCTCTTGATAAGGACTCATTTATTTTTTGCTTGGTTCCTTGTAAACTGACCGAGGGGGGGAAAAGCCGCTTTAACCCATTTTTCTCAGGCATTGTACAGTCTGTTAATGGGATATTGAAATAAAAAGCAAGCCATAAAGACTTGCAGACAGAAGAAAAAAAGGCCTGAATGTGTTTGAAGTGTTCTGTTGATGGGTGAAACACGTATGTTCCAGGTAATTATGCTGAAGTCCATAATACAAGTGTCTACTGATTTAAATAAGAGAAGGAACGCATTACTTTGAAAACCAGAAGGGATAGTTAAATGGTCTGCTTTCACCTCCTGGATAAAATGAGCTGTAGAATTTTACCCAGTGATCCTTGCAATGGGGAAAGTGTGTTCAGCTTGGATTTATAAGTGAGTGCAATCAAGCTGGGCTATATGCAGTGCAACCAAGGCCTTTCTCAGCAAGAGCTCTTAACAAGAACAGTATTAATTGTTCTGGCAGTCAATGGCTAGTGGAGCTCGTTTATTCAGTGAATACCATTTTAAAAAAATCATCTATGTTTCAGATTTTATATACAAACAGATGAAGGTTATTTTGAGTCTTATTATGAGCTGCCCTGACACTAAGAATCAGAAAACATATATATGCTGCCAAAATAGCCCTCATAGCTGTATTTTATTTTCCTAGAATTTATTATTAATTTACTTGTTTTGTTTTTTATTATTAGCATGTTAATGCTTCTTCTAGTCCAGAACATCTCAAATTCTTCACAGTTCACTTCAAGATGTAGGGCTCTTCCCCCTTCTTTTTTTTTTTTTTTTTTTTTTTTTTTTTTTTTTTTTTTTTTTTGGGTGGCGGTTTGGTTTTTTTTGGGGGGGCAGTGGTGGGGGGGTTTGAGGGTTATTTACAATACATGTCACATGTAGATTTGCTGATGTGTGTCCAGTCTTTCTTGCTGGGAATAGCAATGGATAAACCTTGTCTAACTGCTGCTTACTTTTTAAGATTTAAACCTTCCTAGTCCCGTCCTTGAAGAGTATCTCTCCATTAATTATGAGTGGATTTTATGGTGAGTAGGGACCAGATTAAATCCTTCAAAGTTAGGTGGGTTGGATCCAATTCCTAAGGTCCCATTAATTAGTTAACATAAATAACTTAAATAGTAGTTCTGGGTTCCCAGCAGAAGCAATGGTGGTGGGAATTAAGGAACAGAGCTAAAGCAAGCCAGACAATGATTTTAACTGATTTTATATTTCTGTCACCTGCTTCTCTAGGGAAACCATCTACAAAACCATAATGAATTTCTTGTCCCCCAACATGAATAAGATCAGCAGGAGCAGAAATTCCTCAGAGGCTCATAACTCAACAAAACCCCATCACTCTCTGCTCAGAAATTATATTTTTGGAGAAACATATTTACACTCCTTATGTGCCTTTTTCTAGTTATAATGTGCATATATTTAGAAGACAAGACACTTTTAAAATATTCTCATTATTTCTAAATTATTTCTGCCAGAACTATTTTGCAACATCTCCAATGAAACTACACCCCAATTTGTCTTATAACAGTACCAGTAACATTTTAGGGTTTTTTTTAAAAAATCGTTTTCTAAAGAATCTAGATGTCCCTAAAGGGTTTCTATTCCCCTTCCACACACATGTGGAGTACCCCCAAGCACCAAGCACTTCTTCATTCAGAGTGTTTTGTAATGTTTTCTTCCTCAGTGAGGCACTGGCAAGCCTATTAAAAGCAACATCACACAATGTTCTTTCACACAAGAAGGTGGCACAGAGGATGCTACAAAAACAGAGTTGTGAGTCTAAAGGAAAGCTTATACAAGGCAAGTCTGACAGGAATGCATATTTCATGGTAATAACTGAACCCTTAAAATGTTTGGTGTTGAAGCTGCAAATGGGGTAAAATTTTGGTTCTATTTAATTGACTCCATGTAAACTAGATTATTTCTGTGAGCAAGTCCAGTATGAATTTCTGCTTGAATTCAAGGGCCTTTCAAATACATCTTTATGGCAATTTCAGACATGTCTTGCTCCTAGTAATATAGCCCCTGCTTGGTGTTTTAAGGCCTTGATCCTTAAATGACAGAAGTCAGTGTAGCTTCATTGAAATAATTTTTCTTCAGTTATAGAGCTGACATCCAGTCAATAGTACTCTTGAAAGCTCCTGGTGAATATTGGTAAAGTCTTTTATCAAACTTTTTGGTATAAGTAGCTGTTGGGGGAAATTTCTTAAAGGTAAATTTCAAACCCTAATTCCCCTTGACTTTTACTGAATGTCAATGAGACTTTGAGTCATAAATTCAGAAATAATTAGATGCTGAAATAAAAGAATAGGCAGTTAGCGATATTCTGGGGGAAAAAAAGAAAGGGAAAGGAATAAAGGCAGAAGAAAGGAAGAAAGGGAAAGGAAGAAAGGAAGAAAGGGAAAGAAGGAAAGGAAGAAAGGGAGAAAGGGAGAAAGGGAGAAAGGAATTCTGGAAGGAAGGAATTCCGGAAGGAAGGAGGAATTCTGGAAGGAATTCCAGAAGGAAGGAAGGAATTCCGGAAGGAATTCCGGAAAGAAGGGAGGAATTCCGGAAGGAAGGAATTCCGGAAGGAATTCCGGAAGGAAGGAATTCCGGAAGGAAGGAAGGAATTCCGGAAGGAATTCCGGAAGGAATTCCGGAAGGAAGGAAGGAAGGAAGGAAGGAAGGAAGGAAGGAAGGAAGGAAGGAAGGAAGGAAAGAAAGAAAGAAAGAAAGAAAGAAAGAAAGAAAGAAAGAAAGAAAGAAAGAAAGAAAGAAAGAAAGAAAGAAAGGGAAGAACAACAGCCCTCACATAACCAAAGCCTATGTAGTTGTCCAAATCCAAAATTAACCCACTGTTGTAGCTTTGTTACGTGAGTAGCATCAAACTGTCATGACAAAATTCTCTAAAATGGCTAAAATTAATTTTTGAGGTTGTTTTAACATTTCTGAACACTTTAAGACTTATGTTATGCCTGAACTCAGATAGAATGCTTTAAAAAAAGATAATTGATCTCAGCTGAGCACCCTGTTATGATGCTTTCTCAGACTGCAATTAATGTGCAAGGCATTGATGCTTCTCTCAGGTGATTCAGTCATGGCATCTGGTTGTTCAACAAAATCCTTCTGCCTTTCAGGTGTAATATATTCAGGCACCAAGGTACTCAGGTGTCCTGACCTAATCAAGACATTCCAGGGCACAGAATAATTAATCATTAATTGAAGCAGAGATTTATCAGTTTATAGACTAGCTGGCTGATATAAATGAGAGTCCTCTCCAGAAAAGAATGTCACTACAGTCATCCACTCATTCTTGCAGCTGTTTTGACAAGTAGGTTTTCATTTTAACAAAGTTTAACATAGGCAAGTGTCAGATTCTGCACCTGGGATGGGATAACCCTGGATGTACAGACAGACTGGGGAATGAAATGCAGAAAACAGTGCCAGGGAAAAGGATCTGTGGGTCCTGTTTGGTGAGAAGTTGAACATGAGCCAGCAGTGGCCTGGCAGCCAGGGGGGACATCCCTGTCCTGGGGAGCATCAGGCACAGCATCACCAGCCAGGCAAGGGAGGGATTGTCCCACTCTGCTCTGGGCTGGGGTGGCCTCACCTCGAGTGCTGGGGGCAGGTTTGGGTGCCACAACACAAGAAGGATATAAAGCTATTAGAGAGTGTCCAAAGCAGGGCCACAAGGATGGGGAAAGACCTTGAGGGGAAGCTGTGTGAGGAGGGGCTGAGGTCACTGGGTCCGTTCAACCTGGAGGAGACTGAGGGGAGACCTCATTGCAGTTACGTCCTTGTGAGGGGGAGAGGAGGGGCAGGCACTGATCTCTGCTCTGTGACATGTGACAGGACCTGAGGAATGGCCTGGAGCAGAGTAGGGGGAGGTTTAGGTTGGATATCAGCAACAATTTCTTCCCCCAGAGTGTGGCTGGGCACTGAACAGGCTCCCCAGGACAGTGGTCACAGCACCAAGCCTGGCAGAGTTCCAAGAGGGTTTGGGCAGTGCACTCAGGCACAGGGTGGGATTGTGGGATTCTTGAGACTGAGATTGCACAGACAGGGTTGGACTTTGAAGATCCTGATGGTCCTTTCAACTCAGGATATTCTATGATATTGTGATGTAGTCCCAATTAACATGTGAAAAGATGTCAGTGATGTAAGGGAGAGGTTCAGACTGGGTGGTGGATCTGGGGTTGTTGGTTGCTGCATCACATTTTGTGACAGAAGTCCACCTGTGCTTTGTTTCCAACTCCCAGGAAAAAACTCCTGATCCAACTGATACAGACAGAGGAAATTGAGTTCTTGTTGTCTTCCAAACAGAACGGCTCTTCTAGGACATGGGTTAAGGCAATAAATCACACCAACCTGATCCAGCAAGTTGTTTATACTTCTATTGACTGTTCACAAGAATTAATGTATTTGCAATTACCTTTTCATAAATATATTTTTGTGTAACATAATTTTTCAAAATTATTTCAGATCACTTTGGAAAGATTTGTGTGACATGGTCACTGAAATCTACTCTAGCCTCTAGAATTTTCACAGTTTTTTGATAAGCTGAATATTTCCTTTTCAAGATAGTACTTAGTATATGGCATTCTGTGTAATTCATATTTGTGGCTGTAAGCAGACCTGATTCTTCCTTGTATGAATCAGGAGCTTTCATTTACAGAATTTCTAAAACAAATTCAGACTCATTCAAGGTGAGATAATATTATGCTTAAATGATTAGATACAAATGACCTCTTAACAATTGTAAGCAATCAGGAAGATGAATTTCAATCAAACCTATAAAAATTACAAAGCCTTTATAATTTAGGTGGTCTTCCTGAAGAAATTTAAATTATAATTAACTAGAATTAGTAACAAAGAAACCATGAACAAAATTTGAATTTAAAAGGAAACACAAGTAATAATAATAATACTGATAAACCAATAATACAAAGAATGACATTTAAGCAGTAATCCTTACCACTGAATGTCTGACACTGAGATAATTAAGTGTAACATCAGTCATATAAGTAAATGAAAATCAAGGTGTACAATGACAACACATCCTTTCCACAGTATTGCAGTTAGATAACCAGAAATTATAATCAAAGGTATCTTGTATTTCTAGTTATATTTATTTCTTTATTCTAATTATTTTTTTATTTATGTAAGATATTTTTCTATCCACAGTCTTTTTTTCAAGTCCTTCAAGTAAAGCAAAAACTTTAAAGATTTCAATAAGCTCTAGACCAAACTTTGGTGGGTGCGAATGTCAAACTTTTCAGAAAGTGAATGTGGTGTCTCACAAAGTAGAAGTGAGAACATTTTTGCTGCTTCATTATTTTGATGGGAAAACTTGAGTAACTTATTTTCAGAGTAAGAGTCGCCAGCAGAAACACATTAACAAGAAATTCCCCTCACTGACCACTAACAGTTAATGTACCACAATCCAGTTAATGACACACTAAAAAGCTAAAGAGAAAGAAAAGACAAGAAAAAAAAAAAAAAAGAAAAAAATAATCCAATCCAAATAACCCCCTCCCCCCCCCCAAAAAAAAAGACAAAAAAGAAACCAAACAAGACAAACTGGACCAAACCAACAACAAAAAAAGAAAACAACATCCATAAATGTGGTTAGGTTTACGTTCTTAAATACTTGATTATGAAATGCTTAATAACACTTAGAGTCACTTCTTAGGCAAGAATAGCTACCCCAGAAACAGAAAAATTACTTGTGTCAATAAGTGATTTTCAGTGCAAATAAGAAATTCAAAGATAGGCCCAAAGGCTATTTATTAGAATTATTACCTCTGAGTGTTAGATATGATTTGTCATGATAAGTCATATATACAATGGCCCAGATGACCAAAACAGCAAAACTGCATCTTTAAGCCTCTGCTTAAAATTCAACAACAGTAAGTGTTAAATTCATGAAAGATATTTGAGACTTACATACAAATACTCAGAATTCACCTCCTTTCAGTGCTGTGCATGACACGTTTTACATTAATGGCATTTTTTCACCTTCTGCATACAGAAATGTTCATCAGCTCTGAGTAGAGGTTTCGTTTCATATTTCGTGGTATGTTGGGTCTAAAACATGCTTTGGGGAGGCATAGTAGAAGCTAATTTGATTTGTGTCCTCAAGGGAAATGAGTGGATTGTGTATCTTTCTTCCTATCAGAGGGTAGCTGGAACATGCCCTGCTTTGGCAGTGCGGTGACTTCAGGCTGTACTTAGTGATCATGCCAGGAATGACACAGTGGGAATGATTAACTGCTGTGAGTTGGGAGTCATGGATGCTGTCCTGGTCCTTAGCTCTCAGACAGTCTCACCCATGTGGAAAAAAACTCCTAACTGGTTGGTTAGAAATCAGACGTGTTTTCCACTCCCCATTTGTAGTGTATGAGGTACTGCTTAAAATGTAACCTTGTGTTTCTAAGGAGATTTATACATTTAACATAATTTCTACCAAGAAGCTGCTTAATCTTCAGAAGGTTTTGACATGATTTTCTGGCAGTAGAAGACCAAATGACAGCTGAGTAACATTTCTTTTGCTTGGGGAAAAGCAAAAAAAAAAAAATCACTAGGCATTGGTGATTCACTTTTAAGATTTCTTAATATGTATTTCTTGTCATTTTTTCAAAGTGTTTCTAGTCATGACTTTCAATAATTTGTGGTGTTTCTTAATTTAAACATGGTGAGTTGCTTTTTCAGTTTTTCAAAATGTGTTTCTACAAAATAAAGAACAATTACTCTATGCTATAACAGAGACATTTTGTGAAAAATATTGCAGGACAAGTATTTGTTTATCGCAAATGAAAACAGTTTGGCAATTTTAAATTTTTCATGGTTTTCATTTAATTAGTTATTTTCAAAATCTGCTTAACTAATTTGATAGTATCTTGCAAAAATTTTAAAAAGCTCTGAAATGTGATAGAGACTTGATTCTTGTTTGAAAATCTGAAAAATATACATGTATCTGATATTTCCCCACACATTTTCCCCATTCCTGTTCTAATAGTTGGTTATGCTCGTGTGTAGTAATGGTCATTTATGGAGTTAAGCTGCACAGATTTTTATAGCTATCTGTTTTATCACAGGAAAAAAAATATGTGTGTGTTGCAGACAGAAAGGTGTAGGAAATAATGAGAACATTTATTTCTACTCAGTAAAATGTTCACTCTTTTCAAGAAGCAGCAAGTGGACTTCATCTTACAAAAGTCAAGTCACAGTTTTGTCACCTTTTCTGCTTTTTTCTCCCACCCACAGTTTTCAGACCTTCATCCAATACATTGTTCTTGAATGTACTACACAAAGCCACTTTCCAAATCTCTGGGAGATTCTTGTTGATATTATTCTTAATCCTAATGTTAATCCTAATCTTAATCCTAATCATAATTTTAATTTATTTTAATCTAATGAAAGGTAGAAGGCCTTCAGAAGTTAAGTCTTTACTGGATTAAGTTCATCAGAAGCACTGAGGGGAAACAATAAACAAACAAATTACTCTGGGGGTTTGCAAATGGAACAAGCAAGTTGGAACAGAAGTTCAGAGGAGCTGCAGCATCTCATTAAGGTGACTCTTTATTTTAGACAGGAAAATAATTTTTATCTCTTCATTAAAAATAAAAGATTTTCATGACCCTCTTACACCAGAGATATATAAAAAAGACACTATAGGTAGTTTTTTGGCTAATGCAAGTAACAAATTAGAAATCCCTTCACTCTTTGAAGTGCTCTAATCCCCAAATTGTTTTAAATGCTCAGTGGTTGTTTTTATTCATTGAAAAACTGTTGATTTCTGTTACATGTATTTATAGAATTAACTCACAGGAATCTCAGTCAATTGAAGAAATTATCACAATTTGGGACAATAACTGGTCTTTTGGTAGTTGAAAAAAACTAAAATTGAAAAAAAAAAAAAAGGAGATTTAAACTCACCTCTAAAAGATGACATTTAGTCACACTACTCAGTTGTCTAAATTAAATATCTAAGTGGTTTTTTCCCCCTAGACTCACTGCATAGTCAATGGAGAGAGATTGGGATGTCTTAATATTGATTTCTCTTACCTGTCACTTAAAATGTCATCTTGAAATGGTTTTGTTCTCAGTGTTCACCACCAAGGAGACCTACAGAAATTATGCTCTTAACTTAAACTTCTGTTACATGCCTAATATTAGATGGAGTGAATCTGGCTTCATTTCTGCAATTCACCTCTTTTTCCTAATGACATTACCCCACTGGTCAAGGAGGTGTTGGATGAGAAGATATTTCAAGAAGTTTGCCTTGTTTGCAGCTAAATAACCAGACATCAGGATTTTTTTTTAAATTGCTGTGGGTTTTGTTTTTCTGTTTGGGAGGGGTTTGTTTATTTGGGTTTTTTGTTTTATCTTGGGTTTTCTTTGAGAGGGGAATATGCTGCTGGAATCAAAGAACTAAACTAAAAAAAAGTAATTCAGATTTCAACTCCTTATATAGACGCAGACAGTTTTAATATCTTTTTTATCCCCTCTATCATTGTCTGAGGAGTCTTATCTTATACAGTGATTCTACACAAGTTTTGCTACAGTTCCTTTTTTAAAGATAGGTATAGTGAAATATCAGCCTTTTGATTATACAGAACTTTCCCTGGCTTCTCTTTCAAGTTTTGTCTAATATTTGATAAAACACAGGACATGTTCAGATAGTGGCACAGCATATTATGACAGGTTTTTTACACTGAACAAATGTTATTTCTTATTATCCAGCCAATCTTTAGATGACTTGGACTTCATGAATAAACTTTGTTAAGGAAAAGAAAAAGAGAGAGAAAAAAGACATTGGTGGGGATAGAAATTGCATGGTCCCCTTTAAAATCTAATTCAAAAAAGTTCCCTATGACTCATCCTTTCCAGCTCCAAGGCAAACAGTGATATTGGTAGCACATTCATAATTCAACATGGTTAAATGCCAAGGGCCGAACAGAGAGCACCCTCCCGGCCAGTCTGAGCAGAATGACATTCATGGTTGATTCAGCTCCTTGCAGCAAGCTGTGTAATTGGAAAAGCCAAGGGAAATGACCCCAGTCTCTGTGTCCTGCTGATGTCAAAATGCATTCGTATCACTCTGACAAGTGGCCAGTTTGGAGGCTTCCTTAGGATGGGAGTCTAGGAAAGGCAGGAGGTGTCAGAAATAGCTCCAGCACAGGTAGGGTGTACAGAGCAGAGTACAGAGCAGCTGAGGCTGTGGCTGGGTGTTGAAAGAGATTGAGGAAAGCAGGCTCAGAAGAGGACATCTGTTTAGTGTAATTTGGGATCTTAATTACACTGCATGATATGCACCAATGTGCTTAATGACACTTGTACTTAATAAATGTGTAGACACTGCTGTAAAGCTGATCTGTGCAATCAATAGAAATGGATAGAATATTTGAAGATGCTGACACTGTGTTCAAACTGAAAAAAAAAAATTATCTGTAGTTTATCTGATATGGCAGGAAGGGGAAATTGTAATCTAGGACATAAGTGAATGGGAAGTTCTGAAACTCTCTATCATTTGGGGCATTCAGAGCCCTTCAAGGGGCAGAAAAGTTGTCCTGAGTTAATGCTATCCATAACGTATATTTTTCCAGTTAGATCAACCCCATAAAATATGGTTTGGCTAAACAATGCTAAACAGTGCCAGCCAGAACATTAAAAAGTGGCAGTATTACCTTAGTAATCGTCATTGATAATATATTGTTATTATTAATAATCAATACAATAAAATTTGTAATAATGTATTGTTAAATGCACATAATCTTGCTTAGCGGGATTTCTCCGTCTGTTAAAAGAAAAAAAAAATGAACAGCATTAAACAAATGAAGAAATTGGTTTGTATTCATTTCTTATGAGCTATGGTCTGTCACTTCCACCGTGAGCTGTGGAATAAGGGTCAGCTGCATTTATCCACCATTTAAAATGTTTGGATATTTCTGGGGGAGGAGAGGGTACTTAGCAAATTATGTTCTTTAGTAAATTTCTGTCACCTAGTTTCAGTTCTTTCAGAAATTTTTTCCAAAATATTTCCCTGCGTTAACCTAAAGGACAGTTTCTTTTTAGTAAGCTTGGCTTATTCCGGGTACAGAAATAATTTTGAGAGTATATTTTGGTTACTTTTTTATAACTTTTACAATATCCAGAGCATGCAAACACCTACATTTGAATATAAGGTGATATATGGCCTTCTGCTTTTTTTACTTATATCAGTCATAATGGTGATTGTAATCAATAAATGCTTAATATATTCTTAGATTATTTTCCATTTCTCTTACACTCATTTAGCTGCTGTATTTTAGTTTGTCTTATTGCTTAGGAATACAACTCTAAAAAATATTGCTTCACAATCTTTATGTAAATCCCTCTTTAGAAATAGTATTTCTAAATAGCTAAATTAGTAGGACTTCCTCATTGGGTCACAGAACTGTAACAAAACACACAATTCCTGATAAATATATATCTTTTTTTTTTCCCCTTTCTCACATGAATATTTATGTGCAAATATGTGTACACATACACATTACCATTGAACCTTGCCTCTCAGAAATACTTGATCTGGAGTGTTTGTCTACTTTACTGCTAGAAACAGTTTGCCTGTCTTATTCACCTGTTTATGTACCTGAAGTGACATCTGATAGTAATACTTGTTTAGTAATTTGTATACTAATTCTTTGTTTTGTGTTTGTCCAGCATTAGACAAATCATTTGGTGATGAATTAATGTCACAATTTTGGCCTTGTAGTTTTATCCCAGATATCACACATGTATTATTGTTTTACAAATTATAATGGCCTAAGGACATTACAAATGAGATGACAGCTATTACCTGTAACGTGTTACACTAAGATATTGACCCTGCTCCAGAAAAGCTACAAAATATAAAGATGAAACTGCTCAAATCTCTGAAAAACAAAGATCAGGGTTTTTTTTTTTTCTTATGCCAGTAGTTCAAAAAAGAGTTAAGATTTCTCTTTAGTTTTGGAAAAGTATATTTTACTCCCCAAGGGTGAAGCCTTCGTTCTGTCCAGGATGGAACATCCCAAAAGAGTTAGAGAGGAGCTGGGGAGAGTTCTGAAGAGGTGAATAAGTGTAATGGTTAGTCTTAGTTTTTTGTTCTGCCTTTAATGTCTGTGATCATATTTAGAATTTACACAACTCAATTCTAGCAAAGGAATGTGTTTAGAGCAGCAGAACCAACCCTATCAACTTATATGTTTTAAATAAAAATTACCAAAACATAGATTTTTGTGATCATTAATTCTGCTGGGTAACACACGAATCCTTGAACACTCTGAGTCAGTAAAAGAAGGAAGACCACGAAATGAAGTGGCAGAATTTGTTATACCTGCTTCCATGTAGAAAAAACCTGCACAGTTTTGGCAGCATTTCTCAATCTTCTTTCTTAGTGTGTGCTTGTTCATGTGTGCCTGAACACACACATATCATGTGTGCTTTTTATCTAATGAAATATTTCTGATAGGAGCTGCAAGGGAGTCTAGAGAAATGTAGCACCTAAACTTGTGAATCACCCATGTATTGAGCATCTCATTCCCACAGGTGCCTTTAAAAATCTAACTCTTAACTAGCTGAATGTATAATTCAGTACAAATTATTTGCTCAGCTCTACTTTTAATAATGATGCTTAGCTGGAGCTGAACAGCATTTTTCATCTTCAAAGTGCTCTTCATTTGTTAACTAATTCATTAGGCTTCTAGATCTCATTGGTTAGATTTTCCTGATAATACGCAGGTTACATTTTCTTTTTGTTCCAATTCTTCTCATGCCTTTCAGTTACATTCCCTCAGACGTGCCTTAACAACTCTTCATTCACTCACATTCTCACTCTCTCCTGGCCAAATCCACCCCAAGGTAACACCACTGAAATTGACTTGAGTCAAGTTACACCGTGGATGTTTCTGGCCCCTGCTGATGACAACATTCTTCAAACAGAGTCCTTGTAGATGTTTATCCTGCTCTCCACCCCCAGCTATCATTTGGCCAAGCTATACATATTTACTGTCTCTCTTTTCATCTTTCCTCATAAATCAGTCCCTCCAGCCTCTCAGTCATGTTGGTTGATCTTGTCTTTATTACCATCAATTTGCTCACAATTATGTAGTGCTTAATAGCTTTTCTGAATAACTTTAAGTCAAGAATGACACACGGCAGGGGAACTGCAGTGGTTGTGAAATAATTGCGAGAGCTGGTGGTGCTCTGGAGAGGGGGAAATTTTGCTGTTGCCAATTATGTTGCTTTTTTTAGTTCTGACTAAATGGCAAGAAACATAAGAGGAAAATTAATTCTACTAAATATTTTCATTCAAAAACAAATAAAAATAACCTTTTTTTCTTGGAACAAAAAATTTCATAGAAACAGAAATAAGCATTTTTGATTTGCTTAAAAAAATCACTTAAACCTATTCTGTGAAATCACTCAACATTTTGGGAGTGGGAAATAGAAAATGTGAATTTAGCTTGAACTGTCTTTTATCAGAGACATTAGTTGTACATTTATTCTGTTCTTAATGGAAACACAGATAAATAAATTTATAAATTACTTTTTAAATTACACTTGTCTACATTTCTCTATATTCTCCTTATTTCATACAATACTTATTTGCCATCTCCTCCCACTCAGCTTTTTCCTATTATCTTTGCCTCCATTAATCCAATCAAGATACTTCTAAAACCTGATTGCTTGCCCTTTCTGACTCTTCTTCCAAACTGCTTTAGGAAACCACATGTTACATTTCTTCCCAGCAGTTCTTTTTCTCATCTCTATAGTTTTCCTACCCAGCTTTACCCTGCTTTACCTTATCTGATCTCATCTCTTCTGTCCTTTACCTCTCCATCACCTACAGCAGTGTCCAGAGCTCAGGGGTCCCTGCTGGTTTCTCAGGACCTCAACTGTGGCAAACTAAGTCCCACCAACCTCAGGTCTCCACAGTGGGAGGGTGATGTCCATGATATAACCAGATGAGACACATCCTTTGACTCAGCCTCTGCTTGGGTGATAATTACCTGCTCAAAACATACACTATAATTATTTATTTTTCATGTAGGCAACTGAACTTTTTACATCTTATGTAGAAAAGGAAGTGCAAAGAAGAGTTGGGGAGATTGAGAACATCTTTAAGTGAAACCCTAGAAATACTGACTCAATAATGACTTGATGTTTATATGATAGTATTGCTGCTTTAGACACTATAAAGCCAAATCCAGGGAGCAAATTTCAGTTTTATATTTTTCATTATAAGCATAGCTCTCTCTCTCTCTGTATATATGTATGTGTATGTATGTAGGGCCCAGTGTGATTTGGGGTACATTATATGAAAATTGATTTGTTACACAAAAAATGTCAATTGAGTTTAAAAAGATGTTTCTCCAAAGAAAACCAAGAGGGCTGGCAGGTCTATCATATTGATAAATATGATACATGAGCCATGTTTCATGTACACACTGAAGTATTTCCTTGAAATTGAAGCCATATGCTTAGTCACAATCTCTCCTCATCTATAATCTTGAATTGTCTGAAAAGTGCTTTAATTATTTGAAAAGCAGTAGGTTTGCAATGGCAACTGGTAAGTTATTACTTATGCATGAGAAAATTCAGTCATGACTCAACTTGTTTGGGTTGCTAATAACATTTGAGTTAAAAAACCCACCAGGGTCAATTTGAAAACCTAAGTAGAAACTCATATTAATGTTATTATTAATATTATTAAACAGAAAGTTGAAAGGAAAAGCAGAAAGTATTTTGCATACATGTAAAAAAGATGTTCCTCTGCAATGTTTTATATTGACAGATATGTCTATAAAACTGGTACACAGGGGAATGGTAGTAGGAGGAACTTTAATTGAATCTGAGCTGCAGCAAACTTCTGAAGAATTTGAAGAAAAGTAATTTCAGTCAATTAAATCTGAAGCAATTGAATTGAGTGCAACAAGCAGGATGTAAATCCAGTGACACCGGAGCTCTAGAACTTCACCTGGGGCCTTGAATTTACACAGTTTTCTAAATTTTGAAGGTTTTCATACATGCAAATACCAGCAGTGTTATCAGTTTTCAAAAGTTTGACTGATTTAATGGGCAATGTTCTAAACAAGACTTACTTCTACACTCCACACACTACAGTTAACTCAGGAAGTCTCTATCATGCTAAATGGACATGAAGACAAGCAGGGAGAGGCATCCTGGGAAGAGTATAAGGATGGTGCCAGCTGCATAAGGATGGGGTCAGGAAGGTCAAAGTGCAGCTGGAGGTATTCCTAGCAAGGAAAGACTAGTAAGAAGTGGTTCTACAGGTATGTCAGCCAGAAAAAGGAAATCAGAGAAAGAGCACCCTCCCTGATGAGCAAATATGAGAAGAAGGCTGTGGTACTCAGTAAACTTTCGCTTTAGTCTTCAGTAACAAACTCCTCACACCTCTTACGTGGGTGAACCACAAAAGAGGAACTGAAGGAGCAATGTCCCTCCCACTGTAAGAGAAGATCATGTTCACAACCACCTGAGGAACCTGAATGTACATAAGTTAATGGGATACAATGAGGTGCATCCCAGAGTCCCAAGGGAATTTTCTCATGTGTCACGCTGATTTGCAGTTGCCAAACCAACAGTGTGTGATGTCTGAACATCATGGCAGTCTCATCAAGTCCCAGGTGACTGGAATAAGGGGAGCACTGTACCCCTCTTTAAAATAGGGTGGAGAGGAGGAGTCTGGGAACCACCAGCCCATCCTTCCCACCTCTGTGCCTGGTATGGTCATGGAATAGGTCCTCCTAGAAGCTGAACTAAGGCACATGGTGAACAGGGAGGTGACTTGAGACAACCAGCACAGCTTCACCAAGGCCAGGTCCTGCCTGACCAACCCAGTGGCCTTCTGTGATGGGGTGACTAAGACAGAAGAACTAAGGATGACATCTATCCGGACTTCTGTATGGCCTTTGACATGGTCCCCACTAAAATCCTTCTCTCTAAATTAGGGAGAGATGGGATTTTGACAGATGGACTGTTCAGTGAATTAGGAACTGATTGAGCAGTGGCTTCCAGAGGGTAGTGGTCAGTGGCTCAATAACCAGAAGGAGATCAGTGACTGTGGTGCCCCTCTAGGGTCCATATTGACACCAATATTTTTTAATGTCTTCAATGACAGGGGCAGTGGGATCGAGTGCACTCTCATCAAGTTTGCAGATGACATCAAACTGAAGGACAGGATGTGACCTGGTTTTAACCATGGTTTGGCTGTAGCAAATGGAAAATGAGTGGAACAAGCCAGTGTATTCATGAGTCGGCTGTGACTGATAACCAGTGAGGGCTTGGAGAGAGGAGAGGCTGGCTCTGTAAGAAACATTCACTACTTTGATTTGTTGGCCAAGCTGCAGGAGACACCAATGAAACTAGTGCCTGCAACTCAGAAATTAAAAGAGAAAGAAAGAAATGGAAAGGAGGGTAGGCCTCCAAGACTGATTACTGCTGCATAAGCATTTTGTCATAAGCAAAAAAGGAAGGCAGACCAGATAGGGGCCTCTAACAGTGACAGAGATAAAGAGGCTAAAGTTTAAAAGCACAGAAGTTTAACTGCCAGTGTTTATTTATAGCTTCACACATACAAAGGCACTGCTATTTCAGGGAAACGGCACTATTTTTTATATGTGTCAGTTTTGAATAGTCCAGACACAGTAAAAGTAAAATAAAGTGAACCGCATGTGTTAAGGAACAAATTTAAATAGCAATGGCTCTGAGAATAAAGTGTACATTAAAATAAGGGAAGAGGCTATAGCTCATTTAATTTGCAGAATAAATCTCTGACAAAGATCCCTGTCTTGTGCACAGAGATGATATTAGGAGTTGAGGAAAAGATATAAGCCACAGTCTGATATAATATGTGTGTTGGTGTGTATGTGTGTATAAATACTGCCACTTACCTATCCCACTGTCTATCCATCAGCAATGCATGCACATTCATAAACATTCATGTTTATTTTAGTCATTAATACACAAAGACTTACCAATTAGCTGTATCAATACTTTATTTGGCAATAAATTCTTTGAGGCAAAGATTTTTCCTCATTTTTATACATTGCACATATATAGCATAGAGAGATAATTGGTTCCATAACGATAAAACTGTTGTGCTTCCTTGCCACCTTATTTTTTACTGACATTATCAGAATTGTTCAATAAATGCCAGCCCTTCATCCTCTGATACACCACTTTTACTCATTATATGCCTCATGATTTATAGAGAAAAAAATAGTGGATCATATTAAAACTATTTTAAAGTTTACTGGAATTTAAGTTGAGTGTGTTTTCATTGTCTCTATGTGTCTAGATACACTTTTCTAGCTGACAAACAAACTAAATAATTTTTTCAGGATGACCTTCTTTAAATGAAGGATGCAATGCTACTACTTATGCCACACAATACACTTTCACTTTTAAGATGAAGACAAAAAAGTTATCCCAAAGATTCATCTCTATGTTTTTCCTGGCTTACATGTATGCAATTTACAAAGTGCTGAATTATAGACTCCTCTATTGATGATAGAAGCATAAAGAAGGAAGCTGCTTTATGACAGATTTTTGAGTTTTTGGGGCTGTTTTCCATTGCCATGTCTTTGTCAAGACAAAGTTTAAGTATTTCAATTTTTATGCCTTTCATTGATAGAAATTGCCTTTCTTGAGATATCACAAAGAAAAAAAACCCTCAGTTTTTGTAGTCTGCCACTGTAGCTGCCCTTAGGAAGCTCAAGCCCTAAACTCTGTGTCTGTGTTTCTCCCTCAGAGCCAAGACACATCTCTGCTGGCAAGAAATGGGGCACAGCATTTCTTGGTGCCCCACAGCAGATTACTAATGGGAGAGAGAGGGCAGCTCTGCACCATGCCGTAAAGGGGATACATTCAGCACATTACAGAGCATCAAAATTGCCTCTGAGAGATTTAGTAATTAGCACAGAAGTCTTCCCAAATTAGTGTACTTTAACTCCTAGGACTAACAGGGCAAGAGGGCTACTGGACCTTGGCTTGGCACCATCTAGTTCCCATGCCCAGAGAAGGAGAGATCTGTTTTTTTCCCTATCAACCATCTTTAGAAGAAGGTTGGAAAATTTAAATCTGTAGTAAAATTACAGTCTGGACTCTGATTTGAAGACAATATATGTTGCCTTTCTTCTAAGTCAACTGTTTATGAACTGAGAATTCCCACTGCAAGTAGTAAACAGTCTCAGAACTGTTTTAGAGAAGCTTTGCCTATTTTTCCCTCTTCTATTTACATTTATTACAAGCCTGTGTTCTTGATATTTCTCTTCCGTTTTGATTTCTTTTATTTCCTTATTTATTACAGGTTAATTTATAAAACTGTAACATTGCCTTCTGAGAAAATGAAACAGTCACGATTCTCTCATTTGAAAAACATTTATTTATCTTATTTCTCTCTGAAAGAAAAAAAAAAGCTTCTTGGTAATTACTGATTTCTATGTCTTCTTAGTTTCTCTCAATTTCCTTATTATGATTTAAAAAAAAAATACCAGTTGTTTTTGTTATTTCAAAGAATACAAAAGCAAAAAAAGACTGAAAAAAATAATCTTGGTTGATATTCGTCATTGTCTTTATCCTTCTCTTTTCACCCTCTCCTCCTAATGACTTTCTGACACGCACAAAATAAAAGCTAAACTCCTAGGATTTTAATGAACAGTTGATTTTTCTTTATCTAGTAATTGGTCCTTTTGATTTCAATGGTCTTGCTCATAAAATAAGATACAACTAGGTATTATCAAGGATATATTAATCACTAACAATTATCTAAATGACTAAGGATCTTGATTTTACATAAAAAAGATTAGATTGTTTTAAGATTATATGCTTATGAAGAAGCCAACAACATTATAAGAACTCCCAAAACTAATCTATTTAAATCTTTTCCTTAGTACTGAAGGGGACTAATCAGTGTCTTTTAACCTTCTTAGTGAGAATAAGTGAACATTATTTGGCTATTCCCCCATTTTTCATCAAACAATATTATATGGGTAGTAATTTTGCTACATAGATGAAGCATAACTACTTTCTCCCTGGAACAGACAGAAAGAAATTAAATCACACCTATTCAGAGAGGCTTCAAAATTTCTGGGATAATTCTGCAGTGCTTCACTGTGCTTCAAACTTTCACTTTCCTTAGGGCTCATTCCAAAATGAATCTGTAGCCTTTTACGTGTTTATATAACATTGTATTGGCACATCTAAGTATAAAATAGCACCTCTTTCCCCCCATGGTGACTTCCAGCATCTTGCTGCAAAAGATATTTTTGGGATGAGATTTTACCTGCCAGTTATTCTGGGGTGACTTTGTAAAGGTCAAAGAAATTACTCTCAGTTTTTTCTAGTCAAAAACAGACACACCTGCAAGGGGGCAAATAAAACCCACATGGGCTACACTGACATTACAGTGGTGATTTTGTTTGTTTGTTTGTTTGTTTGTTTATACATAAATATGTGTGAGTGTTTGTGTGTCTGTGTGTGTATTTA
Organism: Eopsaltria australis; assembly: GCA_034509425.1. Lineage (NCBI taxonomy): Eukaryota > Metazoa > Chordata > Aves > Passeriformes > Petroicidae > Eopsaltria > Eopsaltria australis. The sequence goes on from JAVTVJ010002051.1 coordinate 225,611, forward strand.
TCTCCTCCAAATCACTCTTAGACTCTCACTGCAGCCCCTGTCATAACTGAAGGGAGAAGACAGTTATCTCATGACCTGAAGGCATTAGCCAAATTATCATGGATCAGACATCCGCAAAATACAAAATGAGGTTTCATTTGACATAGACATTTACATCAAACATATACAGAATAATTATTTCCACTGGAGCATTGATGAATCAACCAATGGCAATTTAATGAGAATACTGTCTGTCCTTGTAAGTTATATTCCCCTTCAGTTGCAAAGGTGCTAGCCAAGCGCATTGTATCACTCAGTCTTGTCAGAGTAGATGTTCTGTCACTGATTAAAGAGCTGGATGTCCTCTTTAGTCACAAAAACATTTCATGGAATAACCTTGTTTCTGTCTTAATGGATTCTTGCAATGTAATGAAAGGCTCCAAACTGGACTTGAAGAAACCCTCAGAGAGACAGAGAGTGTCACTTCTCACTTAGTCACCGCTGGCAATTGCTGCCACTCTGCCCATAGCACACCTGAGAAGAGATGTACAAGTCATTTAAAAGGCACATTCCGTCAAATGCATAATGGGCAAGAAAAGCATCAGAGGAGTTTTTGCCTCCTTCCCCCTCCCCAGCCTCCACAACTTTCAGATTTCTCAGATTTGTCACAGCCAAACGAGGGGGTCAGGAATAAGAGCGAATATTTGATATCACTGTGTGAGCTGAGTGTGACATGCTGATGGCACCTTGGTAATCTCTGCCAGGCAAATGATTTCCTAGGGTTTGCAGGGAGGAAAGGGGGGGGAGAGAAAGGAGAACTGACAGTGCAGTTTCACTCCACATCTGCTGCCAATTTTAAGGAGTCACTAATTCACAAACTATATGGTAAGCACATTTAACTGTTCTAGCATTTTTCTCATGCTTCATGAAAACAGAGATAATAACTGGTAAACCAACTGTAAAATTAAAAGAACTAGATGTTGCCAATAAAGACCATCATTTCAGGAAAATAAATTTGTTTCTTGGAAGCTGATCTCTAACGTATGCTTTAGGTGCCCACAAGAAAAGCAATTCAACTGGAGAGTAAATTGATCTTGCTCCACTGGTTTATATGAACAGAGCAAAAAATATACACCAACAGGTTATCACTTAATAACTCTTTGTTTCCCTAATATTGAATCAATAGCAGGATCACTTGGAGTCATCAAATCTTGAAGTGCAATGTAAAAAGTAATTCAAGGACACACACCCTTAGACACACATACACACACACACACGCACACGCACCACTGAAGAAATAAACATTTCCAAGGCAAAATGTTCCATCACACTTAAGACAATATTGGTCTTCCGAAGATAAGAAACAGCAGCTTAATATCTTCTCACAGAACTCATGGTCCAAAGCATCTGCTGGTGTAATTTTTATTTCTGCAGAGGGACTGGTTGTGTACACAGTTATAACTGCGTTTTAAAACACACTGTGAGAAAGATGATCTCATCTCCGTGTATCCAGAGACAGGACATGTGGGAATGGTTCAAAGCTGCACCAGGGGAGGTTCAGACTGGATCTGAGAAAGCACTTCCTTGCCAAGGAGACGGTCAAACACCAGGACAGGCTTCCTAGAAAGGTAAGCCATTCCCAAGCTTGCCAGTGTTTGCGAGCACTTTGTACGACACCCCTAACAACACATTTTCACTTGGTCAGGCCTGAATTTGTCAGACATCATTGTAGGTTCCTTCCATCTGAAACAGTCATCCTTTCCTTCCCATTCCACTCCAGTCATGGAGATAAACATGTAAAAATGCTGAAGGTTTCATTGTTGGGCCTCAAGTTATGCTGATAAACCGAAATTTTTGTTACAGTGTTTTTTATATCTAGAATTTGGAATGACAAGATCTCTTGCTAAGATCTTTTCCCTTAGAAGAGAGGAGAGACAAACTACTGGGGTGGTCACTGACTAAACTGAAGTTCAAAGAAACTCCAGGAAATTTTCTCAGGGTCCATCAAGGTAGCAGATGGGTTCAGGACATAAACTATTGTATATAAGTTTCCTTTACTGTAAGTAAAGAGAAATAGGAAGGGCTAAGGAAATCTCACATGATTTAACTCCAATGACTGAGTTAGAATTAGGTAAATAGCCTTTGAAATGGTCTTGTTTCTTCCTTTTGGAAACAAAAGACACTCAGGATGCTTAGCACAAGATGAGCTATCTACATTAAATAGGTGCATCTTATGAAGGATTGACATAAGCCTCAGGCTTGTTCACACCCGTATGTCCCATTAAAATGGGTTTAAATACAGTTTCTATCAACAATGGTACACAAGAAAGAAATTAGTCTAGAACAAAATTAAGTTACTTTGGCTCCCTTACTTGAAATATTGACATGTAAATTGAGGACAAGTTTCAAAGTATTCAGATTCCCTCTTTCCCATGAGAACACACTCCAAGCATTTCTGTTAGGATCCCCTGTAGCCCCTATCCCTCTACTTATGAAGAAAAAATATTAATAAGCTCTCATAGCACCTGTGGTACAGGGTCTAGCAGTGTTGGGAAAAACAGCCAAAACCTAACTAGGCAAATGAACCAGATATGTCTTCCTCTGTTGATGAACTGTGGAAAAGCTCACCCATTTGAGATGTAGATGACACCATGTTGGTTGTTGTTTTCATGTAATAGACAGGTCCTAAAGCAATGGTTCAGTTTGATGTTTAATGTTTAATAATAAACAGAGAGCTAACAGCACTGTCATACCTGTGGCAATTTTCCACTCCTACTGAGTGGAAAAGGAAAAAGAAAAAGGAAAAAAAATAGTTATATTTCAGGGACATTAATTAATTGGAAAACTGTACGTCCAATACAGTTGATATTAAGCTCTTCCATTGACACCAGAGCTGTGAAATATAGCTGACTCAAGGGGCAGGAAAATAGAGGAATATGTTTTCCTGACAACTGACACATGGCCTGCTGTCTTCTTAAAGGGCTGCTGGCCATCCACTCTGCTTCCTGACTCCCACAGGCTGCCCTGAGTCTCAGCAATGGGTGAAGTTTGGCTGCTCAAACACGGTGCACTTCAGCCAGGGAGCAGGACTGGAAATCACAGACGATTGATTGATCTCTCTGGGTTCCTAACATCACCTGGTTTGGGGGTATATATCAAGGCCTCTATTTCTCTTAGTATATAAGGAAGTAAAAAGGAATTCTACCCATTTGTATTAAATTAAAGCAATCTTTTTCTTTCTTTTTTTTCCCCCTTTACAAATTTTAAATAAGGTTCAGAGTTGGACCTGATCCACACTGGTGAAAAAATGTCAGTTCTAGCTTTTCATCAGAAGTAGTTGTTTTATTAGTGCAGACTTTATTTCATATTTGAGGAATAAAATGAATAACTGATAATGACAAAAGGATACCATTTATTTTATGGTTTACTATGCTGGGCACTGTAAATATCAGTAAATCAATCCCTTCTGACTGCCATTATAATTAACACAAGTCCTTTTAGAGGAGAAGAAACTAAGGCCAAAAGTCACTTTTCAAGAGCTCTACACAAGAGTAGATATGATCTAAGCTTTTGGTGTGCATATCACCATCATTCCTCCTGAAAAAAGATTTCTTAATTAATTTATCTGCTTAAAGGGCTCACTAAATGAACTTTGTCTGTGCATATGCATGGGTGTAAGAAGCTTCTAGAGTCTAAAAAAGGAGATGATGCTTCCCAGTCTGGAACAGCATCATCAGCCAGCTTAAAAGATCTGTGATAAACACATTTATCCACTAGAGGATGCCTGGGCAAGCTCTGCTGGGTAGAAAACAGGTTATTATGCTGAAAACTTCAGTGGCTGATGCTGAAAAGCACAAGTTTGTGGTGACAGCCCTAATCTGCCTGCTTCATTCCCGTTATCAGGACCACCGATAAAGCAGTGAATGGGCAGCTCTATGGGCACCATCAGGTATTTAACATGCATTCACAAGGTGTTCTGGTGCAGCTGGTGCAAGGCACACGAGGATTTTGCAGCCATGGGTCTGAAAATCAAACAGAAATGGGGTGAGACTTGCTTTGAAGCTAAACGGGTGCTTTACTGAAGCAAGAGAAGTTTAAGCAAAGGCTGTTTGAACATAAACCAGCTCTCTTTTTTCCATGTGTTCCGTGCTCCTCACCTGGTTCTGAAGTGCTGGGCATATGGCTCAGCTTCAGCCACGAATGGGGCTGCAGGAGGCAGTGGGAGCTGCCTTCTCAGGAGGCTGAAGTGTGGGGAACTGATTTTTGCAGGATTTAAGGTTATGCTTTTAGAAAACTCTGCAGAATTGATCTGTACAGTTTGGCTTGGTGTGACCCCATGACTCCCTGGCTCTCTCTGAGGAATGGGAGTTCACTGTAGCTTTGGCTCATCAGGATTAAGAAATAAGGCACAGAACTACCAAGTTGTCATTCTGCTGCTTTGACAAGGTCTATGCTTGAAGTCAGAACTGAGCAGAACAGCTGAAACATAGTTCAGAAATTCACCCCAACTGTAACAGATCTCTGCATTTAGAATAGTTTCACTTTAAGCAACTGCACTTCAATACACATGACAGCTGTTGCTAATTGACTCAGCCTTTGCACAGAATGTATTTGCTCATCCTCTGCTGCCACCAAGAAGTTACCGTAAAATAAAATAAAAAAGAAAACAACCCCTGAGCCTAGAATCCCAAGTTGCAATGTATACTTTAAAGAAATATGGACAATTATTTTTATTGTTTGTGTCCAGTCTGTTTATTACCAAATGTTTAACACAATGAAGTTCAACAGATAGAACAGCTAATAGTACTAGGTATTGAATTTACAATTGAACACAAAGTGGATGAGTCTATTATAAAGCTTGTCCAGGGAATGCATTTATGAGGCATCCTCTAATCAGCAAAGAGAGGGGGCATGTTTGTCCTTTCTCTGTTGCTTTGTGAGTTAGTGTTAATCTGAAAGATTGGCTTGTATCCAGGAAACAGCAGATGCGGGTGGATAGAATTTTTTTCCCTCGCCTTTCACTTGAAATAGGTCAATACCCAAAATTTAATTATAAAAAAAGATAGCCAGAATTGTTTCTTTTGCAATTATAATAATTATAAATACAAGCTCAGAAGACTCCCCTTACATCTCAGTTTATCTTTCCTGACTCTGACTCAGTGGCACATGTTTTAAATGTGATTTTTGCAAGCATTGCTAATCTTGAAAAGTTTCAGAGAGCTTTAAATATTTGATTTATTGAGTTGTTTTAATGCAGGTTAATTCAGCTTGTACCTACCTTCTCTGGATACTGGAGGACCTGTGGTGTTGGTTTACATTATGAAAAGGAAACATTTATCTTGTTGTGATATTGATATTATCCTGTTAAGTTGCAATATTCAACTATTCTTAGCAGCATTGGAAAGGGCTGATACCAACAAAATAAGATGAATGCTTCCATTTTGTTTCAAAGCAAAGTTCATGAAAATAGAAGGCCATGGTCCCTACTTGATTAAATTTTCTTTGCTCTCTCTGGACATCCTATTATCAAATGAAAATGCAGATAATGGGCTATTTTGCTCTTTTTCTGTCTAGATTGGCAAATCATTATCTGTGTCCTCTCATCCATTCACCGCACAGAAAAATTATCTCTTAATACTATTAGAATTTCAGCAACTATAAAATGCTGATATATATGCAATCTTTTTATCCATAGATCTTAGAAGCATTCATAAAGAAAATTAACATTATCATTTTCTCTTGTCACATACAAAAAGGCTATGACATTCCTTTGGCAAATGCAGAAACTGAGGCAGAAAGCATTTTCCAAGAACATCAAACAAGTTTAGATATACAGCTATATTTTTAGGAAAACATTGGTCAAAATGAGAGATCTAAGCATGCAGTGTTCTTTACACATAGTGACCACAACAATAATAGAATATAATTTGTAATTTTAGCTAGGAATTAGAAAGTGTCTAGTAACTTTAATACAAAAGGATACTCTTTCTTTAAGTCTCTAGAATATTCTTCCTATGTTATTCAGTGAAGTTATTCAACCATTTTGATAATGTACTTTATGCGATAAGATGAATTCGAAAATCCTAGTAGTAGATAGGGCAATTTCTTTAAGTTAATTGGTAAAAGCTGAGGTTTTTCTGGCACGTTGGATAATAATTTTTAATATAATATCGAAGGTAAAAATAACATAATAATTTAATTATATAAATATTATATATTCCTTATTTTTTAAAGAATTATTTTATGTGTTGTCTTGCACTGAAAACAGTTAATCCATGTATCGATATTTTAAGGATGAGAGTTTGATCTGGATGAAACATGAATATCATCAAGAGCAAGATAGACTAAAGCAGAATTGCTCCATTGATGAACACATTGAGTACACTTTTCCCTAAATTAATTAAATATATTCCTACATCTTTTGTTATCAGAATTCCTTCGTTTTCAGAATTCCTTACTAGCTTCCTGATATTCCCCTCTTGCAGCACAGTACTGCTTGTTTTCTGTTTTTGACTTGTATTGTAGCTGCCTTTTTACTGATAAAACTCTCACAGCATCTCATCATCAACTTGATAAACAAATAAGAATTTCCTGGGATTTCCATGAGGAAGCAGAAGTGGAGAGGGGGTTTAGATGTCAACACTACACCAAGATCCTCAAAACATTTTCTTGTTTTACTCCTTTACTGGCCTATAACTCAGAGAAAACTGCTGCTCAGTTCTTTACCCTCAGTTCTCAAGATTCTAAGTGTAAATACTTCAAGCCATTATGGGTGTCTTGTAGAAACATAAACCCTATAAAAATTATACTTTACTTAAGTTCTTGTGTATAAACTGCAGAGGCTGAGGTATCAATACATTCAGTTCAAGACAGAGTGAAGTAGGTTAATGAGTAGGATTCAGATGACAGGTTTTGTCATCAGAAATAAAGTCTTGGAAGTATAAAGTGGGTTCTTGGTTACCTTTTCATTTATGCTGGATTATTTTCTGGTCTTTATTTATCCATTTGTTTACACTAATGTGTTCCTGCCGTGGGAAAAAAAACCCCAAAAAAACCAAAACCAAAAAAAACCCAACAAACCAAACCAAATTAAAAAAAAAAACAACTCCCTTCTGTGCTGTGACTCATTGATGGTATAAGTACTGTAACACAAGCAGATTTTTTCAGGAACCTTCCTTTAATTACTGGACAAGCCACATATATGCAACACACTAAAGCTTCTTCTTTACAAGACCCTATCCCTGTAATTAGAAATCTTAAATTTGACTTAAAGAATAGTTAAAAGAAATTTCTAATAGGAGTATCTGAATGGTTTCTCATATAAAACATTGGGAAGTTTTCCCATCTTCCTTTTAAACTGCAATTCTGAAACCAATGACATGTACAGTTCGAGTTTTAGGAGTCTAGATATACTTTTCAAGATTGTAGAGATGTTTTAAGCCAGAATTTACAATAAGGGTCACTCACACCTTACTCAATGACATCTGTGTGAAAAATCAGTAGATTCTCCCTTTTTTATTCCTCTACCCCCTCTCAGTGGGAGTCCTAGGTCAAGGATTTATGTACATATTTAAGACTAGAATAATCATGTTCAACAGCTGATACATAACTTAGCTCTCTCCCTGCCACCTCACTTGAAGTTAGAAGTATATTAGAAGTATATTGTGCAGTGATAGCAGCAAAATGGATGAACCATGTGCTGAGACCATCTGCAACAACCTCATTGACGGCTGTGAAATAAAGCACCCTGAACATGGATTCAGAGGATTTACAGCAAGGAGCCACCACAGTGGCTGTGTTTGGCATGTTTTTGTTGCTGCTTGCCCAGCACAGCCTCCAGTCCTTCTCCTCCTAAAGGTCATGGAGCCTTGAAGTGCTTCTTTAAAAGTTCTGTGGTACTCGGGGTGAGAGAACAGAAACACTTTCTAAGGATATGACTGTGATTCTCTGTCAGCTGCTGCACTCATAACATGAACAAAGAGATTCACAGACAGACAGACAGAGAGACAGATCAAATTTGACTGCCGTGTTATGGACTTCATATATGAAATTAAAAATGAGTAACATTCCAGGGTGAATTTTCTGAACTGTCATTTGTGCAAAAAGGAATTTCTAACAGATTATTTTTATGATTTAACTCTTTGACTTCAGTTGAAGATAGATAGCTTGGAAGGTATTTGTTTCTGAAGTAAATGAAAGTGAGGAAAAGCATCTGACAACAGCTCAATTAATTCATTGATTAAGACCATAAGAGACCATAGCCAATTAATAGCTTAAAATATGTTACTGACAACTTGTGTATCTTGGTTCTGAACCAGTTAAAAAGGAGGCCAGCTCAGCATGACTTTTCAAACTGCCTTCACAATCTATTTCTTTAAAACATATAGTTTTATAGAATTTAATAAACCCCATCTGCTTATCTTTACAGCAAATGTACCAAAAAAAATCAACGTGTACCAGACACACAAATTATTATTACTGGCATCCATTTAACAATTTTGAAAACAGAAACATAAAAGCAACAACAAAAAAAACCCATCTAAGCCTAGTAGAAGGAAGAAAGACTTCATATTTATATAACAGAACCAAAGGCTATATGAAGTTTAATAAGTCTCTTGATGTGAGTTTTGGAAGTCCAGTTCAGAGCTTAATACGTCACAGAATGTACCTTCATACACATATTTTTAAATACCCCCTTGAAAGTATGTTATTGGTTAAAATAAACTAGGTTATAAAGATGTAGAATTGGTTAGGGTATGATTGGTTTTTTTTTTTCTTTTCTTTTCTTTTTTTCCCCCCCATCTCTCAATTCATTTGTTATCATGATACAACATGGAGCTTTTCATCATTTTTTGTATCTGCCATACACAACAAACCTACACTTACCTACACTTACCTACAACTTCTTCACTGATGCCCATGATAGCCGTGATTTCCAGACAGTGCTCTGTCCAGACTCTGGATGTGTCAAAAAACTGTGTAGTGCCTAGCCCTGCAGAAAAAGTAGCATATTCTCTTCTTACTTGATGAAGTTCATAAGGATTTAATCCTTACATTGTAGCCTTCATTTCACTAAGGCTGGGAGTATTGCAGCCCAGGGAAGGAGCAAGTCAGCTGATATTACTGACATTATCTCAACTGCTAAGAGGACATTTGAAGATTTGAGGTGTGGTCGATCTCTGGGTGTTTTTCTCTAGGAGGCAACATCTCTTTCTGCAGAATGGTGCCTTATATATTATAAAAGTAAATCTGGTGCTAGGTTTACTCATGAAAGAATAAAGAATTTTTTCTAAGTAACTTACTGGTTTATTCCCGTTATGATGAGTGCAAGATTTCAGTGATTCTCAACTTCCTCTTCTAGCTTATCACTGCTCTAGAAAAATACTGTGTGCCCCTTCTCAAAAACAAATATGTGCTACTTGCTGAGACCATTACAAGAAGAGTAAGTATTATTCTAAAATGTGATTTAAATAGATCCCATTTCTGCTCTGGATAGAAAACATAAGCATTATTCTGTGAGGAAAAAAATGGATTTCACTTTAATTGAAAATTGAAAAGAAAGAGAATGGAGGAAGAAAGAAATTATGGAAGAAGAAAGGAGGGAAAGGAGGGAAGAGGGGAAGATGGAATGAAACATGGAGAGAGGGATTAGAAACAGGAAAAGGAAAGAGGAAGGGAGGGAGGGAGGGAGGGAGGGAGAGAGGGAGGAAGGAAGGAATTCTGGAAGGAAGGAAGGAAGGAATTCCGGAAGGAAGGAAGGAATTCCGGAAGGAA
>JAVTVJ010002052.1:0-22425 GCA_034509425.1 Eopsaltria australis
TTTTTGGGGCCATTTTTGTCGCCATTTTGAGGCTAGTTTTGGGTCATTTTTGAGCCATTTTGGGGTCATTTTGGGGTCATTTTTGGCCCATATTTAGGTCATTATTTTGGGCCATTTTTCTGTCAAGTTTGGGGCCATTTTGGGACCATTTTGGGCCCATATTTGGATCATTTTTTGAGTCATGTTTGAGTCCGTTTTTCTGGCTCTTTTTGGGCCATTTTTAGGTAATTTTTGGGTCGTCTTTTAAGGCAATTTTTGGGTGATTTTTGGGTCAATTTTTGAGGCCATTTTTGGGTCAAATCATTTTTGGGTCCATTTTCGGATACCATTTGGGCCTATATTTGTGTCATTAATAGGGGGAATTTCTGGGTTATTTTACCGCCAATTTTGCGTCATTGTTTAGGGCCATATTTTGGTCAATTTTTGGGGCATTTTTGGGGCGATATGTTGGGCCATTTTGGGTCAGTTTGGGTCATTTTTTGGGGCTACTTTGGGCCTTTTTTTGTGTCATTTAAGGGGGAATTTTCGGATCATTTTCCGGCCAATTCTGAGTCATTTTTCAGTCATTTTTGGGATCATTTTGAGGCGTTATTGGGTCTATATTTGGGTCATGTTTGCGCTATTTATGGGTTATATTTAGCTGACTGTTTTGAGCCATTTTTCTGTCAAGGTCAGGGCATTGTTTGGGCCATTTTTGGGTCAGTTTTGGGTCGTCTTTTAAGGCAATTTTTGGGTGATTTTTGGGGCTATTTTTGAGGCTATTTTTGGGTCACTTTAGAATCATTTTGGGGGCCATTTTCGGAGACCTTTTGGGCCCATATTTGGGTCAATTTTTGAGTCGTTTTTGGGTCTATCTTTGGGCCATTTTTGTGTCATTTTTGGGTCATTTTTCGGGGCTATTTTGGGCCTATAATTGTGTCATTTATAGGAGGAATTTCTGGGTTATTTTACAGCCAATTCTGGGTCATTTTTGGGGCCATTTTTGTCGCCATTTTGAGGCTAGTTTTGGGTCATTTTTGAGCCATTTTGTGGTCATTTTGGGGTCATTTTTGGGTCGTCTTTTTAGGTCATTGTTTTAGGGCCATTTTTCTGTCAAGTTTGGGGCCATTTTGGGGGCCATTTTGGGCCCATATTTGGATCATTTTTTGAGTCATGTTTGAGTCCATTTTTCTGGCTCTTTTTGGGCCATTTTTAGGTAATTTTTGGGTCGTCTTTTAAGGCAATTTTTGGGTGATTTTTTGGGCCATTTTTGAGGCCATTTTTGGGTCAAATCATTTTTGGGGCCATTTTCGGATACCTTTTGGGCCTATATTTGTGTCATTAATAGGGGGAATTTCTGGGTTATTTTACGGCCAATTTTGGGTCATAGCTTAGGGCCATATTTTGGTCAATTTTTGGGGAATTTTTGGGGCGATATGTTGGGCCATTTTGGGCCAGTTTGGGTCATTTTTTGGGGCTACTTTGGGCCTATTTTTGGGTCATTTATAGGGGGAATTTTTGGATCATTTTCCGGCCAATTCTGGGTCATTTTTCGTGCCATTTCTGGCTCCATTTTGGAGCTATTTTTGGAGCCATTTTGGAGCCATTTTTGGGTCTATATTTGGGGCCATTTCTGGGTCTATATTTAGGTCAATTTTTGAGTCGTTTTTGGGTCTATCTTTGGGCCATTTTTGTGTCATTTTTGGGTCATTTTTCGGGGCTATTTTGGGCCTATATTTGTGTCATTTATAGGAGGAATTTCTGGGTTATTTTACAGCCATTTCTGGGTCATTTTCGGGGTGATTTTTGGGCCCATATTTGGGTCAATTTCTGAGTCATTTAAGGGCCATTTTTGGGCCATTTTTGGGTCATTCTTGGGTCATTTTTTGGGGCTATTTTGGGCCTTTTTTTGTGTCATTTAAGGGGGAATTTTCGGATCATTTTCCGGCCAATTCTGAGTCATTTTTGAGTCATTTTTGGGATCATTTTGAGGCGTTATTGGATCTATATTTGGGTCATTTTTGCGCTATTTATGGGTTATATTTAGCTGACTGTATTGAGCCATTTTCTGTCAAGGTCAGGGCATTGTTTGGGCCATTTTTGGGTCAGTTTTGGGTCGTCTTTTAAGGCAATTTTTGGGTGATTTTTGGGGCTATTTTTGAGGCCATTTTTGGGTCACTTTAGAATCATTTTTGGGGCCATTTTAGGAGAACTTTTGGGCCAATTGGCGTCAATTTTTGCAGTCGTTTTTGGTCTATCTTGGGCCCATTTTGTGTCATTTTTGGGTCATTTTTCGGCCGCTATTTTGCGCGGCTATAATTTGTGTCATTTATAGCAGAATTCTGGTTATTTTTACAGCAATTCTGCGGGAAATTTTTGGCGGCCATTTTTGTCGCCATTTTGAGGCTAGTTTGGTTCATTTTGTGCAGCCATTTTGGGGTCATTTTGGGGTCATTTTTGGCCCATATTTAGGTCATTGTTTTGGGCCATTTTTCTGTCAAGTTTGGGGCCATTTTGGGGGCCATTTTGGGCCCATATTTGGATCATTTTTTGAGTCATGTTTGAGTCAATTTTTCTGGCTCTTTTTGGGCCATTTTTAGGTAATTTTTGGGTGGTCTTTTAAGGCAATTTTTGGGTGATTTTGGGGTCAATTTTTGAGGCCATTTTTGGGTCAAATCATTTTTGGGGCCATTTTCGGATACCTTTTGGGCCTATATTTGTGTCATTAATAGGGGGAATTTCTGGGTTATTTTACGGCCAATTTTGGGTCATAGCTTAGGGCCATATTTTGGTCAATTTTTGGGGCATTATTGGGGCGATATGTTGGGCCATTTTGGGTCAGTTTGGGTCATTTTTTGGGGCTACTTTGGGCCTATTTTTGGCTCATTTATAGGGGGAATTTTTGGATCATTTTCCGGCCAATTCTGGGTCATTTTTCGTGCCATTTCTGGCTCCATTTTGGAGCTATTTTTGGGGCCATTTTGGAGCCATTTTTGGGTCTATATTTGGGGCCATTTCTGGGTCTATATTTGGGGCCATTGCTGGGTCATTTTCCGGGTGATTTTTGGGCCCATATTTGGGTCAATTTCTGAGTCATTTAAGGGCCATTTTTGGGCCATTTTTGGGTCATTCTTGGGTCATTTTTTGGGGCTATTTTGGGCCTTTTTTTGTGTCATTTAAGGGGGAATTTTCGGATCATTTTCCGGCCAATTCTGAGTTATTTTTGAGTCATTTTTGGGATCATTTTGAGGCGTTATTGGATCTATATTTGGGTCATTTTTGCGCTATTTATGGGTTATATTTAGCTGACTGTATTGAGCCATTTTTCTGTCAAGGTCAGGGCATTGTTTGGGCCATTTTTGGGTCAGTTTTGGGTCGTCTTTTAAGGCAATTTTTGGGTGATTTTTGGGGCTATTTTTGAGGCCATTTTTGGGTCACTTTAGAATCATTTTTGGGGCCATTTTCGGAGACCTTTTGGGCCCATATTTGGGTCAATTTTTGAGTCGTTTTTGGGTCTATCTTTGGGCCATTTTTGTGTCATTTTTGGGTCATTTTTCGGGGCTATTTTGGGCCTATATTTGTGTCATTTATAGGAGGAATTTCTGGGTTATTTTACAGCCAATTCTGGGTCATTTTGGGGGCCATTTTTGTCGCCATTTTGAGGCTTGTTTTGGGTCATTTTTGAGCCATTTTGGGGTCATTTTGGGGTCATTTTGGGGTCATTTTTGGGTCGTCTTTTTAGGTCATAGTTTTGGGCCATTTTTCTGTCAAGTTTCGGGCTATTTTGGGGGCCATTTTGGGCCCATATTTGGATCATTTTTTGATTCATGTTTGAGTCCATTTTTCTGGCTCTTTTTGGGCCATTTTTAGGTAATTTTTGGGTCGTCTTTTAAGGCAATTTTTGGGTGATTTTTGGGGCTATTTTTGAGGCCATTTTTGGGTCATTTTGGAATCATTTTTGGAGCTATTTTCGGAGGCCTTTTGGGGTCATATTTGTGTCATTTATAGGGAGAATTTCTGGGTTATTTTACAGCCAATTTTGGGTCATTTTTGGGGCCATTTTTGTCGCCATTTTGAGGCTAGTTTTGGGTCATTTTTGAGCCATTTAGGGGTCATTTTGGGGTCATTTTTGGCCCATATTTAGGTCATTGTTTTGGGCCATTTTTCTGTCAAGTTTGGGGCCATTTTGGGGCCATTTTGGGCCCATATTTGGATCATTTTTTGAGTCATGTTTGAGTCCATTTTTCTGGCTCTTTTTGGGCCATTTTTAGGTAATTTTTGGGTCGTCTTTTAAGGCAATTTTTGGGTGATTTTTGGGGCTATTTTTGAGGCCATTTTTGGGTCAAATCATTTTTGGGTCCATTTTCGGATACCTTTTGGGGTCATTTTTGTGTCATTAATAGGGGGAATTTCTGGGTTATTTTACGTCCAATTTTGGGTCATTGTTTAGGGCCATATTTTGGTCAATTTTTGGGGCATTTTTGGGGCGATATGTTGGGCCATTTTGGGTCAGTTTGGGTCATTTTTTGGGGCTACTTTGGGCCTATTTTTGGCTCATTTATAGGGGGAATTTTCGGATCATTTTCCGGCCATTTCTGGGTCATTTAACGTGCCATTTCTGGCTCCATTTTGGAGCTATTTTTGGGGCCATTTTGGTGCCATTTTTGGGTCTATATTTGGGGCCATTTCTGGGTCTATATTTGGGGCCATTTCTGGGTCATTTTCCGGGTGATTTTTGGGCCCATATTTGGGTCAATTTCTGAGTCATTTTAGGGCCATTTTTGGGCCATTTTTGGGTCATTCTAGGGTCATTTTTTGGGGCTATTTTGGGCCTTTTTTTGTGTCATTTAAGGGGGAATTTTCGGATCATTTTCCGGCCAATTCTGAGTCATTTTTGAGTCATTTTTGGGATCATTTTGAGGCGTTATTGGATCTATATTTGGGTAATTTTTGCGCTATTTATGGGTTATATTTAGCTGACTGTATTGAGCCATTTTTCTGTCAAGGTCAGGGCTTTGTTTGGGCCATTTTTGGGTCAGTTTTGGGTCGTCTTTTAAGGCAATTTTTGGGTGATTTTTGGGGCTATTTTTGAGGCCATTTTTGGGTCACTTTAGAATCATTTTTGGGGCCATTTTCGGAGACCTTTTGGGCCATATTTGGGTCAATTTTTGAGTCGTTTTTGGGTCTATCTTTGGGCTATTTTTGTGTCATTTTTGGGTCATTTTTCGGGGCTATTTTGGGCCTATATTTGTGTCATTTATAGGGGGAATTTCTGGGTTATTTTACAGCCAATTCTGGGTCATTTTTGGGGCCATTTTTGTCGCCATTTTGAGGCTAGTTTTGGGTCATTTTTGAGCCATTTAGGGGTCATTTTGGGGTCATTTGTGGCCCATATTTAGGTCATTGTTTTGGGCCATTTTTCTGTCAAGTTTGGGGCCATTTTGGGGGCCATTTTGGGCCCATATTTGGATCATTTTTTGAGTGATGTTTGAGTCCATTTTTCCGGCTCTTTTTGGGCCATTTTTAGGTAATTTTTGGGTCGTCTTTTAAGGCAATTTTTGGGTGATTTTTGGGTCAATTTTTGAGGCCATTTTTGGGTCAAATCATTTTTGGGGCCATTTTCGGATACCTTTTGGGCCTATATTTGTGTCATTAATAGGGGGAATTTCTGGGTTATTTTACGGCCAATTTTGCGTCATAGCTTAGGGCCATATTTTGGTCAATTTTTGGGGCATTTTTGGGGCGATATGTTGGGCCATTTTGGGTCAGTTTGGGTCATTTTTTGGGGCTACTTTGGGCCTTTTTTTGTGTCATTTAAGGGGGAATTTCGGGGAATTTTCAATTTTTTTTTCCGGGGCCCAAAAATTTCTGGGTTTTCAATTTTTTTGAGTTCATTTTGGATCATTTTGAGCGTTATTGGGTCATATTTGGGTAATTTCTTGCGCTATTATGGGTTATATTTCAGCTACTGTATTGCAAGCCATTTCTCTCAAGGTCAGCGGCATTGTTTGCATTTTTGGGTCAGTTTTGACGTCGTCTTTTAAGGCAATTTTGGGCGTGATTTTTCGCGCGGCTATTTTTGAGGCCATTCGGCGTCACTTTAGAATCATTTTTGGGGACCATTTCGGAAACCTTTGTGCGGCCCATATTTGGCATCGTCAATTTTTGAGTCGGTTGGGGGTCTAATCTTTGGGCCCATTCTTTGCTGTCATTTTTGGCGTCATTTTCCGGGCTATTTGGGCCATCATTTGTGTCATTAATAGGGGGAATTTCTGGGTTATTTTACGGCCAATTTTGGGTCAGAGCTTAGGGCCATATTTTGGTCAATTTTTGGGGCATTTTTGGGGCGATATGTTGGGCCATTTTGGGTCAGTTTGGGTCATTTTTTGGGGCTACTTTGGGCCTATTTTTGGGTCATTTATAGGGGGAATTTTTGGCTCATTTTACGGCCAATTCTGGGTCATTTTTCGCGCCATTTCTGGCTCCATTTTGGAGCTATTTTTGGGGCCATTTTGGTGCCATTTTTGGGTCTATATTTGGGGCCATTTCTGGGTCTATATTTGGGGCCATTTCTGGGTCATTTTCCGGGTGATTTTTGGGCCCATATTTGGGTCAATTTCTGAGTCATTTTAGGGCCATTTTTGGGCCATTTTTGGGTCATTCTTGGGTCATTTTTTGGGGCTATTTTGGGCCTTTTTTTGTTTCATTTAAGGGGGAATTTTCGGATCATTTTCCGGCCAATTCTGAGTCATTTTTGAGTCATTTTTGGGATCATTTTGAGGCGTTATTGGATCTATATTTGGGTAATTTTTGCGCTATTTATGGGTTATATTTAGATGACTGTATTGAGCCATTTTTCTGTCAAGGTCAGGGCATTGTTTGGGCCATTTTTGGGTCAGTTTTGGGTCGTCTTTTAAGGCAATTTTTGGGTGATTTTTGGGGCTATTTTTGAGGCTATTTTTGGGTCACTTTAGAATCATTTTTGGGGCCATTTTCGGAGACCTTTTGGGCCCATATTTGGGTCAATTTTTGAGTCGTTTTTTGGTCTATCTTTGGGCCATTTTTGTGTCATTTTTGGGTCATTTTTCGGGGCTATTTTGGGCCTATATTTGTGTCATTTATAGGAGGAATTTCTGGGTTATTTTACAGCCAATTCTGGGTCATTTTTGGCGCCATTTTTGTCGCCATTTTGAGGCTATTTTTGGGTCATTTTTTAGCCATTTTGGGGTCATTTTGGGGTCATTTGTGGCCCATATTTAGGTCATTGTTTTGGGCCATTTTTCTGTCAAGTTTGGGGCCATTTTGGGGGCCATTTTGGGCCCATATTTGGATCATTTTTTGAGTCATGTTTGAGTCCATTTTTCTGGCTCTTTTTGGGCCATTTTTAGGTAATTTTTGGGTCGTCTTTTAAGGCAATTTTTGGGTGATTTTTGGGGCCATTTTTGAGGCCATTTTTGGGTCAAATCATTTTTGGGGCCATTTTCGGATACCTTTTGGGCCTATATTTGTGTCATTAATAGGGGGAATTTCTGGGTTATTTTACGGCCAATTTTGGGTCATAGCTTAGGGCCATATTTTGGTCAATTTTTGGGGCATTTTTGGGGCGATATGTTGGGCCATTTTGGGTCAGTTTGGGTCATTTTTTGGGGCTACTTTGGGCCTATTTTTGTGTCATTTAAGGGGGAATTTTCGGATCATTTTCCGGCCAATTCTGAGTCATTTTTGAGTCATTTTTGGGATCATTTTGAGGCGTTATTGGGTCTATATTTGGGTAATTTTTGCGCTATTTATGGGTTATATTTAGCTGACTGTATTGAGCCATTTTTCTGTCAAGGTCAGGGCATTGTTTGGGCCATTTTTGGGTCAGTTTTGGGTCGTCTTTTAAGGCAATTTTTGGGTGATTTTTGGGGCTATTTTTGAGGCCATTTTTGGGTCACTTTAGAATCATTTTTGGGGCCATTTTCGGAGACCTTTTGGGCCCATATTTGGGTCAATTTTTGAGTCGGTTTTGGGTCTATCTTTGGGCCATTTTTGTGTCATTTTTGGGTCATTTTTCGGGGCTATTTTGGGCCTATATTTGTGTCATTAATAGGGGGAATTTCTGGGTTATTTTACGGCCAATTTTGGGTCATAGCTTAGGGCCATATTTTGGTCAATTTTTGGGGCATTTTTGGGGCGATATGTTGGGCCATTTTGGGTCAGTTTGGGTCATTTTTTGGGGCTACATTGGGCCTATTTTTGGGTCATTTATAGGGGGAATTTTTGGATCATTTTCCGGCCAATTCTGGGTCATTTTTCGCGCCATTTCTGGCTCCATTTTGGAGCTATTTTTGGGGCCATTTTGGAGCCATTTTTGGGTCTATATTTGGGGCCATTTCTGGGTCTATATTTGGGGCCATTTCTGGGTCATTTTCCGGGTGATTTTTGGGCCCATATTTGGGTCAATTTCTGAGTCATTTTAGGGCCATTTTTGGGCCATTTTTGGGTCATTCTTGGGTCATTTTTTGGGGCTATTTTGGGCCTTTTTTTGTGTCATTTAAGGGGGAATTTTCGGATCATTTTCCGGCCAATTCTGAGTCATTTTTCAGTCATTTTTGGGATCATTTTGAGGCGTTATTGGATCTATATTTGCGTAATTTTTGCGCTATTTATGGGTTATATTTAGCTGACTGTATTGAGCCATTTTTCTGTCAAGGTCAGGGCATTGTTTGGGCCATTTTTGGGTCAGTTTTGGGTCGTCTTTTAAGGCAATTTTTTGGTGATTTTTGGGGCTATTTTTGAGGCCATTTTTGGGTCACTTTAGAATCATTTTTGGGGCCATTTTCGGAGACCTTTTGGGCCCATATTTGGGTCAATTTTTGAGTCCTTTTTGGGTCTATCTTTGGCCATTTTTGTGTCATTTTTGGGTCATTTTTCGGGGCTATTTTGGGCCTATATTGTGTCATTTATAGGGGGAATTTCTGGGTTATTTTACAGCCAATTTTGGGTCATTTTTGGGGCCATTTTTGTCGCCATTTTGAGGCTAGTTTTGGGTCATTTTTGAGCCATTTTGGGGTCATTTTGGGGTCATTTTTGGCCCATATTTAGGTCATTATTTTGGGCCATTTTTCTGTCAAGTTTGGGGCCATTTTGGGGCCATTTTGGGCCCATATTTGGATCATTTTTTGAGTCATGTTTGAGTCCATTTTTCTGGCTCTTTTTGGGCCATTTTTAGGTAATTTTTGGGTCGTCTTTTAAGGCAATTTTTGGGTGATTTTTGGGTCAATTTTTGAGGCCATTTTTGGGTCAAATCATTTTTGGGGCCATTTTCGGATACCTTTTGGGGTCATTTTTGTGTCATTAATAGGGGGAATTTCTGGGTTATTTTACGGCCAATTTTGGGTCATAGCTTAGGGCCATATTTTGGTCAATTTTTGGGGCATTTTTGGGGCGATATGTTGGGCCATTTTGGGTCAGTTTGGGTCATTTTTTGGGTCTACTTTGGGCCTATTTTTGGGTCATTTATAGGGGGAATTTTTGGATCATTTTCCGGCCAATTCTGGGTCATTTTTCGTGCCATTTCTGGCTCCATTTTGGAGCTATTTTTGGGGCCATTTTGGTGCCATTTTTGGGTCTATATTTGGGGCCATTTCTGGGTCTATATTTGGGGCCATTTCTGGGTCATTTTCCGGGTGATTTTTGGGCCCATATTTGGGTCAATTTCTGAGTCATTTTAGGGCCATTTTTGGGCCATTTTTGGGTCATTCTTGGGTCATTTTTTGGGGCTATTTTGGGACTTTTTTTGTGTCATTTAAGGGGGAATTTTCGGATCATTTTCCGGCCAATTCTGAGTCATTTTTGAGTCATTTTTGGGATCATTTTGAGGCGTTATTGGATATATATTTGGGTAATTTTTGCGCTATTTATGGGTTATATTTAGCTGACTGTATTGAGCCATTTTTCTGTCAAGGTCAGGGCATTGTTTGGGCCATTTTTGGGTCAGTTTTGGGTCGTCTTTTAAGGCAATTTTTGGGTGATTTTGGGGCTATTTTTGAGGCCATTTTTGGGTCACTTCAGACATCATTTTTGGGGGGCCATTTCGGAGACTTTTGGGCCCATATTTGGGTAATTTTGAGTCGGTTTTGGTCCTATCTTTGGGCCATTTTGTGTCATTTTTGGGTCATTTTCGGGGCTATTTTGGGCCTAATATTTGGTGTCATAATACGGGGGAATTTTCGGGTTATTTTCGGCCAATTTTGGGTCATAGCTTAGGGCCATTATTTTGGTCAATTTTTTGGGCATTTGGGGCGATATTTTGGGCTTTTGGGTGCAGTTTGGGTGCATTTTTTGGGGGCTTATCTTTGGGGCCCTAATTTTTGGGTCATTTATAGGGGGAATTTTTGGCTCATTTTCCGGCCAATTCTGGGTCATTTTTCGTGCCATTTCTGGCTCCATTTTGGAGCTATTTTTGGGGCCATTTTGGAGCCATTTTTGGGTCTATATCTGGGGCCATTTCTGGGTCTATATTTGGGGCCATTTCTGGGTCATTTTCGGGGTGATTTTTTGGCCCATATTTGGGTCAATTTCTGATTCATTTTTGGGCCATTTTTGGGCCATGTTTGGGTCATTCTTGGGTCATTTTTTGGGGCTATTTTGGGCCTTTTTTTGTGTCATTTAAGGGGGAATTTTCGGATCATTTTCCGGCCAATTCTGAGTCATTTTTGAGTCATTTTTGGGATCATTTTGAGGCGTTATTGGATCTATATTTGGGTCATTTTTGCGCTATTTATGGGTTATATTAAGCTGACTGTTTTGAGCCATTTTTCTGTCAAGGTCAGGGCATTGTTTGGGCCATTTTTGGGTAAGTTTTGGGTCGTCTTTTAAGGCAATTTTTGGGTGATTTTTGGGGCTATTTTTGAGGCCATTTTTGGGTCACTTTAGAATCATTTTTGGGGCCATTTTCGGAGACCTTTTGGGCCCATATTTGGGTCTATTTTTGAGTCGTTTTTGGGTCTATCTTTGGGCCATTTTTGTGTCATTTTTGGGTCATTTTTCGGGGCTATTTTGGGCCTATATTTGTGTCATTTATAGGGGGAATTTCTGGGTTATTTTACAGCCAATTCTGGGTCATTTTGGGGGCCATTTTTGTCGCCATTTTGAGGCTAGTTTTGGGTCAATTTTGAGCCATTTTGAGGTCATTTTGGGGTCATTTTTGGGTCATTTTTGGCCCATATTTAGGTCATTGTTTTGGGCCATTTTTCTGTCAAGTTTGGGGCCATTTTGAGGCCATTTTGGGCCCATATTTGGATCATTTTTTGAGTCATGTTTGAGTCCATTTTTCTGGCTCTTTTTGGGCCATTTTTAGGTAATTTTTGGGTCGTCTGTTAAGGCAATTTTTGGGTGATTTTTGGGGCCATTTTTGAGGCCATTTTTGGGTCAAATCATTTTTGGGGCCATTTTCGGATACCTTTTGGGCCTATATTTGTGTCATTAATAGGGGGAATTTCTGGGTTATTTTACGGCCAATTTTGGGTCATAGCTTAGGGCCATATTTTGGTCAATTTTTGGGGCATTTTTGGGGCGATATGTTAGGCAATTTTGGGTCAGTTTGGGTCATATTTTGGGGCTACTTTGGGCCTATTTTTGGGTCATTTATAGGGGGAATTTTTGGATCATTTTCCGGCCAATTCTGGGTCATTTTTCGTGCCATTTCTGGCTCCATTTTGGAGCTATTTTTGGGGCCATTTTGGAGCCATTTTTGGGTCTATATTTGGGGCCATTTCTGGGTCTATATTTGGGGCCATTTCTGGGTCATTTTCCGGGTGATTTTTGGGCCCATATTTGGGTCGATTTCTGAGTCATTTTAGGGCCATTTTTGGGCCATTTTTGGGTCATTCTTGGGTCATTTTTTGGGGCTATTTTGGGCCTTTTTTTGTGTCATTTATGGGGGAATTTTCGGATCATTTTCCGGCCAATTCTGAGTCATTTTTGAGTCATTTTTGGGATCATTTTGAGGCGTTATTGGATCTATATTTGGGTAATTTTTGCGCTATTTATGGGTTATATTTAGCTGACTGTATTGAGCCATTTTTCTGTCAAGGTCAGGGCATTTTTTGGGCCATTTTTGGGTCAGTTTTGGGTCGTCTTTTAAGGCAATTTTTGGGTGATTTTTGGGGCTATTTTTGAGGCCATTTTTGGGTCACTTTTAAAATCATTTTTGGGGCCATTTTTGGAGACCTTTTGGGCCCATATTTGGGTCAATTTTTGAGTCGTTTTTGGGTCTATCTTTGGGCCATTTTTGTGTCATTTTTGGGTCATTTTTCGGGGCTATTTTGGGCCTATAGTTGTGTCATTTATAGGAGGAATTACTGGGTTATTTTACAGCCAATTCTGGGTCATTTTGGGGGCCATTTTTGTCGCCATTTTGAGGCTTGTTTTGGGTCATTTTTGAGCCATTTTGGGGTCATTTTGGGGTCATTTTGGGGTCATTTTTGGGTCGTCTTTTTAGGTCATAGTTTTGGGCCATTTTTCTGTCAAGTTTCGGGCTATTTTGGGGGCCATTTTGGGCCCATATTTGGATCATTTTTTGAGTCATGTTTGAGTCCATTTTTCTGGCTCTTTTTGGGCCATTTTTAGGTAATTTTTGGGTCGTCTTTTAAGGCAATTTTTGGGTGATTTTTGGGGCTATTTTTGAGGCCATTTTTGGGTCAAATCATTTTGGAATCATTTTTGGAGCTATTTTCGGAGGCCTTTTGGGGTCATATTTGTGTCATTTATAGGGGGAATTTCTGGGTTATTTTACAGCCAATTTTAAGGCAATTTTTGGGGCCATTTTTGTCGCCATTTTGAGGCTAGTTTTGGGTCATTTTTGAGCCATTTTGGGGTCATTTTGGGTCGTTTTTGGGTCATTTTTTGCCCATATTTAGGTCATTGTTTTGGGCCATTTTTCTGTCAAGTTTGGGGGCCATTTTGGGGGCCATTTTGGGCCCATATTTGGATCATTTTTTGAGTCATGTTTGAGTCAATTTTTCTGGCTCTTTTTGGGCCATTTTTAGGTAATTTTTGGGTTGTCTTTTAAGGCAATTTTTGGGTGATTTTTGGGTCAATTTTTGAGGCCATTTTTGGGTGACTTTCTAATCATTTTTGGGGCCATTTTCGGATACCTTTTGGGGTCATATTTGTGTCAGTAATAGGGGGAATTTCTGGGTTATTTTACGGCCAATTTTGGGTCATAGCTTAGGGCCATATTTTGGTCAATTTTTGGGGCATTTTTGGGGCGATATGTTGGGCCATTTTGGGTCAGTTTGGGTCATTTTTTTGGGCTACTTTGGGCCTATTTTTGGGTCATTTATAGGGGGAATTTTTGGATCATTTTCCGGCCAATTCTGGGTCATTTTTCGTGCCATTTCTGGCTCCATTTTGGAGCGATTTTTGGGGCCATTTTGGAGCCATTTTTGGGTCTATATCTGGGGCCATTTCTGGGTCTATATTTGGGGCCATTTCTGGGTCATTTTCGGGGTGATTTTTGGGCCCATATTTGGGTCAATTTCTGAGTCATTTAAGGGCCATTTTTAGGCCCATTTTTGGGTCATTCTTGGGTCATTTTTTGGGGCTATTTTGGACCTTTTTTTGTGTCATTTAAGGGGGAATTTTCGGATCATTTTCCGGCCAATTCTGAGTCATTTTTGAGTCATTTTTGGGATCATTTTGAGGCGTTATTGGATCTATATTTGGGTAATTTTTGCGCTATTTATGGGTTATATTTAGCTGACTGTATTGAGCCATTTTTCTGTCAAGGTCAGGGCATTGTTTGGGCCATTTTTGGGTCAGTTTTGGGTCGTCTTTTAAGGCAATTTTTGGGTGATTTTTGGGGCTATTTTTGAGGCCATTTTTGGGTGACTTTCGAATCATTTTTGGAGCTATTTTCGGAGATTTTTTGGGCCTATATTTAGGTCAATTTTTGAGTCGTTTTTGGGTCTATCTTTGGGCCATTTTTGTGTCATTTTTGGGTCATTTTTCGGGGCTATTTTGGGCCTTTATTTGTGTCATTTATAGGAGGAATTTCTGGGTTATTTTACAGCCAATTCTGGGTCATTTTTGGGGCCATTTTTGTCGCCATTTTGAGGCTAGTTTTGGGTCATTTTTGAGCCATTTTGGGGTCATTTTGGGGTCATTTGTGGCCCATATTTAGGTCATTGTTTTAGGGCCATTTTTCTGTCAAGTTTGGGGCCATTTTGGGGGCCATTTTGGGCCCATATTTGGATCATTTTTTGAGTGATGTTTGAGTCCATTTTTCTGGCTCTTTTTGGGCCATTTTTAGGTAATTTTTGGGTCGTCTTTTAAGGCAATTTTTGGGTGATTTTTGGGTCAATTTTTGAGGCCATTTTTGGGTCAAATCATTTTTGGGGCCATTTTCGGATACCTTTTGGGCCTATATTTGTGTCATTAATAGGGGGAATTTTTGGGTTATTTTACGGCCAATTTTGGGTCATAGCTTAGGGCCATATTTTGGTCAATTTTTGGGGCATTTTTGGGGCGATATGTTGGGCCATTTTGGGTCAGTTTGGGTCATTTTTTGGGGCTACTTTGGGCCTATTTTTGGGACATTTATAGGGGGAATTTTTGGATCATTTTCCGGCCAATTCGGGGTCATTTTTGAGTCATTTTTGGGATCATTTTGAGGCGTTATTGGGTCTATATTTGGGTAATTTTTGCGCTATTTATGGGTTATATTTAGCTGACTGTATTGAGCCATTTTTCTGTCAAGGTCAGGGCATTGTTTGGGCCATTTTTGGGTCAGTTTTGGGTCGTCTTTTAAGGCAATTTTGGGTGATTTTTGGGGCTATTTTTGAGGCCATTTTTGGGTCACTTTAGAATCATTTTTGGGGCCATTTTCGGAGACCTTTTGGGCCCATATTTGGGTCAATTTTTGAGTCGGTTTTGGGTCTATCTTTGGGCCATTTTTGTGTCATTTTTGGGTCATTTTTCGGGGCTATTTTGGGCCTATATTTGTGTCATTTATAGGGGGAATTTCTGGGTTATTTTACAGCCAATTCTGGGTCATTTTTGGGGCCATTTTTGTCGCCATTTTGAGGCTAGTTTTGGGTCATTTTTGAGCCATTTTGGGGTAATTTTGGGGTCATTTGTGGCCCATATTTAGGTCATAGTTTTGGGCCATTTTTCTGTCAAGTTTGGGGCCATTTTGGGGCCATTTTGGGCCCATATTTGGATCATTTTTTGAGTCATGTTTGAGTCCATTTTTCTGGCTCTTTTTGGGCCATTTTTAGGTAATTTTTGGGTCGTCTTTTAAGGCAATTTTTGGGTGATTTTTGGGTCAATTTTTGAGGCCATTTTTGGGTCAAATCATTTTTGGTGCCATTTTCGGATACCTTTTGGGCCTATATTTGTGTCATTAATAGGGGGAATTTCTGGGTTATTTTACGGCCAATTTTGCGTCATTGTTTAGGGCCATATTTTGGTCAATTTTTGAGGCATTTTTGGGGCGATATGTTGGGCCATTTTGGGCCAGTTTGGGTCATTTTTTGGGGCTACTTTGGGCCTTTTTTTGTGTCATTTAAGGGGGAATTTTCGGATCATTTTCCGGCCAATTCTGAGTCATTTTTGAGTCATTTTTGGGATCATTTTGAGGCGTTATTGGGTCTATTTTTGGGTCATTTTTGCGCTATTTATGGGTTATATTTAGCTGACTGTTTTGAGCCATTTTTCTGTCAAGGTCAGGGCATTGTTTGGGCCATTTTTGGGTCAGTTTTGGGTCGTCTTTTAAGGCAATTTTTGGGTGATTGTTGGGGCTATTTTTGAGGCCATTTTTGGGTCACTTTAGAATCATTTTTGGGGCCATTTTCGGAGACCTTTTGGGCCCATATTTGGGTCAATTTTTGAGTCGTTTTTGGGTCTATCTTTGGGCCATTTTTGTGTCATTTTTGGGTCATTTTTCGGGGCTATTTTAGGCCTATATTTGTGTCATTTATAGGAGGAATTTCTGGGTTATTTTACAGCCAATTCTGGGTCATTTTTGGGGCCATTTTTGTCGCCATTTTGAGGCTATTTTTGGGTCATTTTTTAGCCATTTGGGGTCATTTTGGGGTCATTTTGGGGTCATTTTTGGGTCGTCTTTTTAGGTCATAGTTTTGGGCCATTTTTCTGTCAAGTTTCGGGCTATTTTGGGGGCCATTTTGGGCCCATATTTTGATCATTTTTTGAGTCATGTTTGAGTCCATTTTTCTGGCTCTTTTTGGGCCATTTTTAGGTAATTTTTGGGTCGTCTTTTAAGGCAATTTTTGGGTGATTTTTGGGTCAATTTTTGAGGCCATTTTTGGGTCATTTTGAAATCATTTTTGGGGCCATTTTCGGATTCCTTTTGGGCCTATATTTGTGTCATTAATAGGGGGAATTTCTGGGTTATTTTACGGCCAATTTTGGGTCATAGCTTAGGGCCATATTTTGGTCAATTTTTGGGGCATTTTTGGGGCGATATGTTGGGCCATTTTGGGTCAGTTTGGGTCATTTTTTGGGGCTACTTTGGGCCTATTTTTGGGTCATTTATAGGGGGAATTTTTGGATCATTTTCCGGCCAATTCTGGGTCATTTTTCGTGCTATTTCTGGCTCCATTTTGGAGCTATTTTTGGGGCCATTTTGGAGCCATTTTTGGGTCTATATTTGGGGCCATTTCTGGGTCTATATTTGGGGCCATTTCTGGGTCATTTTCGGGGTGATTTTTGGGCCCATATTTGGGTCAATTTCTGAGTCATTTTAGGGCCATTTTTGGGGCATTTTTGGGTCATTCTTGGGTCATTTTTTGGGGCTATTTTGGGCCTTTTTTTGTGTCATTTAAGGGGGAATTTTCGGATCATTTTCCGGCCAATTCTGAGTCAATTTTGAGTCATTTTTGGGATCATTTTGAGGCGTTATTGGGTCTATATTTGGGTAATTTTTGCGCTATTTATGGGTTATATTTAGCTGACTGTATTGAGCCATTTTTCTGTCAAGGTCAGGGCATTGTTTGGGCCATTTTTGGGTCAGTTTTTGGTCGTCTTTTAAGGCAATTTTTGGGTGATTTTTGGGGCTATTTTTGAGGCCATTTTTGGGTCACTTTAGAATCATTTTTGGGGCCATTTTCGGAGACCTTTTGGGCTCATATTTTGGTCAATTTTTGAGTCGGTTTTGGGTCTATCTTTGGGCCATTTTTGTGTCATTTTTGGGTCATTTTTCGGGGCTATTTTGGGCCTATATTTGTGTCATTTATAGGAGGAATTTCTGGGTTATTTTACAGCCAATTCTGGGTCATTTTTGGGGCCATTTTTGTCGCCATTTTGTGGCTAGTTTTGGGTCATTTTTGAGCCATTTTGGGGTCATTTTGGGGTCATTTTTGGGTCGTTTTTGGCCCATATTAAGGTCATTGTTTTGGGCCATTTTTCTGTCAAGTTTGGGGCCATTTTGGGGCCATTTTGGGCCCATATTTGGATCATTTTTTGAGTCATGTTTGAGTCCATTTTTCTGGCTCTTTTTGGGCCATTTTTAGGTAATTTTTGGGTCGTCTTTTAAGGCAATTTTTGGGTGATTTTTGGGTCATTTTTTGAGGCCATTTTTGGGTCAAATCATTTTTGGGGCCATTTTCGGATACCTTTTGGGGTCATTTTTGTGTCATTAATAGGGGGAATTTCTGGGTTATTTTACGGCCAATTTTGGGTCATTGTTTAGGGCCATATTTTGGTCAATTTTTGGGGCATTTTTGGGGCGATATGTTGGGCCATTTTGGGCTAGTTTGGGTCATTTTTTGGGGCTACTTTGGGCCTATTTTTGGGTCATTTAAGGGGGAATTTTCGGATCATTTTCCGGCCAATTCTGAGTCATTTTTGAGTCATTTTTGGGATCATTTTGAGGCGTTATTGGGTCTATATTTGGGTAATTTTTGCGCTATTTATGGGTTATATTTAGCGGACTGTATTGAGCCATTTTTCTGTCAAGGTCAGGGCATTGTTTGGGCCATTTTTGGGTCAGTTTTGGGTCGTCTTTTAAGGCAATTTGTGGGTGATTTTTGGGGCTATTTTTGAGGCCATTTTTGGGTCACTTTAGAATCATTTTTGGGGCCATTTTCGGAGACCTTTTGGGCCCATATTTGGGTCAATTTTTGAGTCGGTTTTGGGTCTATCTTTGGGCCATTTTTGTGTCATTTTTGGGTCATTTTTCGGGGCTATTTTGGGCCTATATTTGTGTCATTTATAGGAGGAATTACTGGGTTATTTTACAGCCAATTCTGGGTCATTTTGGGGGCCATTTTTGTCGCCATTTTGAGGCTTGTTTTGGGTCATTTTTGAGCCATTTTGGGGTCATTTTGGGGTCATTTTGGGGTCATTTTTGGGTCGTCTTTTTAGGTCATAGTTTTGGGCCATTTTTCTATCAAGTTTCGGGCTATTTTGGGGGCCATTTTGGGCCCATATTTGGATCATTTTTTGAGTCATGTTTGAGTCCATTTTTCTGGCTCTTTTTGGGCCATTTTTAGGTACTTTTTGGGTCGTCTTTTAAGGCAATTTTTGGGTGATTTTTGGGGCTATTTTTGAGGCCATTTTTGGGTCATTTTGGAATCATTTTTGGAGCTATTTTCGGAGGCCTCTTGGGGTCATATTTGTGTCATTTATAGGGGGAATTTCTGGGTTATTTTACAGCCAATTCTGGGTCATTTTTGGGGCCATTTTTGTCGCCATTTTGAGGCTAGTTTTGGGTCATTTTTGAGCCATTTTGGGGTCATTTTGGGGTCATTTGTGGCCCATATTTAGGTCATTATTTTGGGCCATTTTTCTGTCAAGTTTGGGGCCATTTTGGGGGCCATTTTGGGCCTATATTTGGATCATTTTTTGAGTCATGTTTGAGTCCATTTTTCTGGCTCTTTTTGGGCCATTTTTAGGTAATTTTTGGGTCGTCTTTTAAGGCAATTTTTGGGTGATTTTTGGGGCCATTTTTGAGGCCATTTTTGGGTCAAATCATTTTTGGGGCCATTTTCGGATACCTTTTGGGCCTATATTTGTGTCATTAATAGGGGGAATTTCTGGGTTATTTTACGGCCAATTTTGCGTCATTGTTTAGGGCCATATTTTGGTCAATTTTTGAGGCATTTTTGGGGCGATATGTTGGGCCATTTTGGGTCAGTTTGGGTCATTTTTTGGGGCTACTTTGGGCCTTTTTTTGTGTCATTTAAGGGGGAATTTTCGGATTATTTTCCGGCCAATTCTGAGTCATTTTTGAGTCATTTTTGGGATCATTTTGAGGCGTTATTGGGTCTATATTTGGGTCATTTTTGCGCTATTTATGGGTTATATTTAGCTGACTGTTTTGAGCCATTTTTCAGTCAAGGTCAGGGCATTGTTTGGGCCATTTTTGGGTCAGTTTTGGGTCGTCTTTTAAGGCAATTTTTGTGTGATTTTTGGGGCTATTTTTGAGGCCATTTTTGGGTCACTTTTAAAATCATTTGTGGGGCCATTTTCGGAGACCTTTTGGGCCCATATTTTGGTCAATTTTTGAGTCGGTTTTGGATCTATCTTTGGGCCATTTTTGTGTCATTTTTGGGTCATTTTTCGGGGCTATTTTGGGCCTATATTTGTGTCATTTATAGGAGGAATTTCTGGGTTATTTTACAGCCAATTCTGGGTCATTTTTGGGGCCATTTTTGTCGCCATTTTGAGGCTAGTTTTGGGTCATTTTTGAGCCATTTTGGGGTCATTTTGGGGTCATTTTGGGGTCATTTTGGGGTCATTTTTGGGTCGTCTTTTTAGGTCATAGTTTTGGGCCATTTTTCTGTCAAGTTTCGGGCTATTTTGGGGGCCATTTTGGGCCCATATTTGGATCATTTTTTGAGTCATGTTTGAGTCAATTTTTCTGGCTCTTTTTGGGCCATTTTTAGGTAATTTTTGGGTGGTCTTTTAAGGCAATTTTTGGGTGATTTTTGGGTCAATTTTTGAGGCCATTTTTGGGTCAAATCATTTTTGGGGCCATTTTCGGATAACTTTTGGGGTCATTTTTGTGTCATTAATAGGGGAAATTTCTGGGTTATTTTACGGCCAATTTTGGGTCATTGTTTAGGGCCATATTTTGGTCAATTTTTGGGGCATTTTTGGGGCGATATGTTGGGCCATTTTGGGTCAGTTTGGGTCATTTTTTGGGGCTACTTTGGGCCTAGTTTTGGGTCATTTATAGGGGGATATTTTGGATCATTTTCCGGCCAATTCTGGGTCATTTTTCGTGCCATTTCTGGCTCCATTTTGGAGCTATTTTTGGGGCCATTTTGGAGCCATTTTTGGGTCTATATTTGGGGCCATTTTTGGGTCTATATTTGGGGCCATTTCTGGGTCATTTTCGGGGTGATTTTTGGGCCCATATTTGGGTCAATTTCTGAGTCATTTTTGGGGCCATTTTTTGGGCCATGTTTGGGTCATTCTTGGGTCATTTTTTGGGGCTATTTTGGGCCTTTTTTTGTGTCATTTAAGGGGGAATTTTCGGATCATTTTCCGGCCAATTCTGAGTCATTTTTGAGTCATTTTTGGGATCATTTTGAGGCGTTATTGGATCTATATTTGGGTCATTTTTGCGCTATTTTTTGGTTATATTTAGCTGACTGTTTTGAGCCATTTTTCTGTCAAGGTCAGGGCATTGTTTGGGCCATTTTTGGGTCAGTTTTGGGTCGTCTTTTAAGGCAATTTTTGGGTGATTTTTGGGGCTATTTTTGAGGCCATTTTGGGTCACTTTAGAATCATTTTTGGGGCCATTTTCGGAGACCTTTTGGGCCCATATTTGGGTCAATTTTTGAGTCGTTTTTGGGTCTATCTTTGGGACATTTTTGTGTCATTTTTGGGTCATTTTTCGGGGCTATTTTGGGCCTATATTTGTGTCATTTATAGGAGGAATTTCTGGGTTATTTTACAGCCAATTCTGGGTCATTTTTGGGGCCATTTTTGTCGCCATTTTGAGGCTAGTTTTGGGTAATTTTTGAGCCATTTTGGGGTCATTTTGGGGTCATTTGTGGCCCATATTTAGGTCATTGTTTTGGGCCATTTTTCTGTCAAGTTTGGGGCCATTTTGAGGGCCATTTTGGGCCCATATTTGGATCATTTTTTGAGTCATGTTTGAGTCCATTTTTCTGGCTCTTTTTGGGCCATTTTTAGGTAATTTTTGGGTCGTCTTTTAAGGCAATTTTTGGGTGATTTTTGGGTCAATTTTTGAGGCCATTTTTGGGTCAAATCATTTTTGGGTCCATTTTCGGATACCTTTTGGGCCTATATTTGTGTCATTAATAGGGGGAATTTCTGGGTTATTTTACGGCCAATTTTGGGTCATAGCTTAGGGCCATATTTTGGTCAATTTTTGGGGCATTTTTGGGGCGATATGTTGGGCCATTTTGGGTCAGTTTGGGTCATTTTTTGGGGCTACTTTGGGCCTATTTTTGGGTCATTTATAGGGGGAATTTTTGGATCATTTTCTGGCCAATTCCGGGTCATTTTTCGTGCTATTTCTGGCTCCATTTTGGAGCTATTTTTGGGGCCGTTTTGGAGCCATTTTTGGGTCTATATTTGGGGCCATTTCTGGGTCTATATTTGGGGCCATTTCTGGGTCATTTTCGGGGTGATTTTTGGGCCCATATTTGGGTCAATTTCTGAGTCATTTAAGGGCCATTTTTAGGCCCATTTTTGGGTCATTCTTGGGTCATTTTTTGGGGCTATTTTGGGCCTTTTTTTGTGTCATTTAAGGGGGAATTTTCGGATCATTTTCCGGCCAATTCTGAGTTATTTTTGAGTCATATTTGGGATCATTTTGAGGCGTTATTGGATCTATATTTGGGTCATTTTTGCGCTATTTATGGGTTATATTTAGCTGACTGTATTGAGCCATTTTTCTGTCAAAGTCAGGGCATTGTTTTGGGCCATTTTTGGGTCAGTTTTGGGTCGTCTTTTAAGGCAATTTGGTGTGATTTTTTTGGGGCTATTTTGAGGCCATTTTTTGTCACTTTAGAATCATTTTTGGGGCCATTTTCGGAAGACCCTTTTGGCATATTTTGGGGTCATTTTTGAGTCGTTTTTTGGTCTATCTTTGGGCCATTTTTGTGTCATTTTGGTCATTTTCGGGGCTATATTGGCCCTATATTGTGTCATTTATAGGAGATTTCTGGTTATTTTACAGCCAATTCTGGGTCATTTTGGGGGCCATTTTTTGTCGCCATTTGAGGCTAGTTTGGTCATTTTTGAGCCATTTTGGGGTCATTTGGGTCATTTTTGCGCTATTTTTGGGTTATATTTAGCTGACTGTTTTGAGCCATTTTTCTGTCAAGTTTCGGGCTATTTTGGGGGCCATTTTGGGCCCATATTTGGATCATTTTTTGAGTCATGTTTGAGTCCATTTTTCTGGCTCTTTTTGGGCCATTTTTAGGTAATTTTTGGGTCGTCTTTTAAGGCAATTTTTGG